>NDGN011475088.1:0-35317 GCA_002564285.1 Tympanoctomys barrerae
TACTTATTTGTCATGTTTTTTTCCAAATATGTGGGTTGCCTTTTCACTTTGTTGGTAATTTCTACAAAAAAGTATTTTGATAGTTAGCTAGTATCAGTTGTGAATTAGCCTTTTTTTCTGTATGTATCTGAAAGAAAAAAAAATTTTGTTTCCAATGATAAAAAGAAAAGACCGTGGACCCCGGTGGGTGGGGGAGTTAAATGAAGAATAAACAAAAATACAAAATCTCCAACTTTGCCCTGTACGATTGATGACTTCAGTGTGCAAAATGAAGTTTTGTGCCTGTGAAGAGTCCCTCACACTGGTGTCTGTGAGGCCCTGTCATTGATTTCTGTTTTGTACATGGACAAGCTTAGACTGAAATGCTAGGTACATGCATTGACTTCAGTGTATAACCTTCACTGGTAAGCTATGGATTAAAACTGTATTTAACGGGCAATAAACAGTTTGTGGAAGTGTCGGTCTGTCTACAGTTATTTTTATTAAGTGAGACTCATGACAATGCCTCTGCATTCTGCTGCCTCAATTATTACTTGAAGGTGGCATAAAATATAATTTAGCCTGTGATAGCAGTGGTAGAAATGATACCTTTCTAAAGAAGGCGTTTAGCATAATGCTGCTCCTTAAGGGCCTGCGTTTCTAGGATTGCAGTCCTTTCTACTGTGCCATCTTTTCATATATATATGAATTGTTGACCACTCCTAGTTACATTGCTTTTTCCTTCTTTTTGGACCATGATAAGTGCTTGCATTGTGACTTCAGAGCTGGATAACTTTGAAATTAAAGTGAAGAGAATACATGCAAAGGTAATTCGCATATGTAGTGTAAGAAGATGTTCCATAGGTATGTTACAGGCTTACTTTGACCCATTTGACTTCATGATCCAAAGTAACTGTAATTTAGTGGTAATAGTATGGCAAATTATGATGCATAGCTTTACTTGTGTGTTTAAAATGTCATATGTTCACATGCTTGTTCTGAGTATCAGAACTTAAGCAATTGTTAAAAAGTATGTATGTCTTAATATGCTGATTACAAAGCAAAACAAATAAATAAATAAATATTTTTTAAAAATGAAATCTAAAGAGTGTGATAGGTGGATGTACTCACCCTGCTCGACAGGAAATCATGTGCAAGCCTCAGGAAGTAGTTTTTCTGATATCTCAATGAAAATTTAGTGCTTCGTACCAAAGCATAATGGATTATAAGTCATTTTATTGTGGGGAAATAAAAGTGGTTTTTGCAATATTTCTTTCTCATCACCTCAGACTGCCAGTCCGGAGTTTATTTCGGCAAATAACCAGCAGGGTGCTTGAGAGTCTCTCAGCTTCCCCTTCTGGTCGGGACTCTCTGATTCCTGCCCAAATCCCTCAGACCTGTTTGAGCGTCTCACTACCTGAGCTCAATATATATTGGATGTGGCAGAGATGGATACGGTGGCACATGCTTATAATTCCAGAAATCTGGGAGGCTGAGACATGGACCACTCAGTACTGTTTAGCAAGACAGATTTAATGTAAGATATTTAAATATTCAAACAAGATTGCTTTACAATGGCTGCCCACAAAGTCAGGGGTGGAGGAGTACAAAATATCTGCACACTGCGGCTTCTAGGGATCCAGTCAGAGGACTGGACCTCCCTGTGGGGTCCCATGTGAGTCCACGTCAGGAGATATTAGGGGGCCCAAGTGCTTGGGATGAAAGCCAGAAGACAACTTTCAAAGTGAGAATGAAGAGTGGCGCTCTTCTGTAGAAACAGAAGTGAGTCTTCCTTCTTCGTATCCTTTGCATACCATTTTGGTGACAATCTTCCCTGAGGTAGGGTTTCCATACCCAGAGATATGTTGAGCCAATTTAGTTGGGTGTTTATTACTAAAGTTGCTGCAATCAGTTAACTATCACAAGGAAGATCACAGGGGGAAGGGGAAGGGGAAATAGAGAGGGGAGAAGAGAGGAGAGGAGACAGAAAAGATGATTATGTCAGTCTCAGTATTTATTGAACATACTGGCAACTAGAGACATTTACTATTTTTGTTTCTGTCTGCCTTTTACATAGTGCAAATCCGAGACCTCTTTTTACTTACTGAAGAGAAGGTGTGCCATCGTTCTCAGGACAGATGCCTGCCATGCAGACTGGAACTAACTGGGAAAGAATGGGAGAACGGAGGACAGGACGGAGGTGACTTCCTGCCCAGGGCTGCCCCTCTCCTCTCGGCCTCATTCCCCTCCCTCCAATCCCAAGGCCTCTTCTACACTCCATCTTTCTCCAGCTCCTGAGCCTGAGTTGAAAGCTTTGTCTATTTCCTCAACTCACTGGTAGAGTTAACCAGAGCCAGGTCACCATGGAAATGTCCTGACGCCCTGCTGTGCCCACCACTTCTCCCTCCACAGCACCAGGCATATCCGCCAGCTCCAGCTGACCTGCACGTGCCAGCTTTCATGGACCACTTGGCTCATGAGCTGCTCCTCCCCAGCTTTGGCCAAAAGCATGTTAAGGATGGGAGAGAATGCCTGGGTCTCGGGTGCCAAAGTAAGAGTAGTGAAACAGATGTGGAAGGAGAGGCAGGAGCCGCGTCACATCATGATCCTCCAGCAGAGGAAAAGCCAGACTGAGAATATGTGGCATCACAGAAGGTGAAGGAAGGTGTGTGGACTGAGGACAAAAGAATCTCTGATGCCTTTTCCAATCACAGTGACTTAGGCTACTGACAATTTTATCTATGCAGAGAATATATTACTTAAGAGAAGCAATGTATCTTACCCTGTGCATTCCTATTTATTAATCTCTCTCAAACTAATGTTCCTGCTTGACTCTGCCTTATATTAGAACTATTGTGCTAATATTTAGAAATATAGCATATTGAATAATTGAGTCTCTTTTGCACTTGACTCTTAGCTCAAACTAATCTTTTGCTTCCAAATAATTATAAATCATGGCAGAACCATTTCATCAAAAGTGAAATGTGAGGAGAAACCAGTTTTTATTGCAAATATATATAGTTAGCACACAAGGAATATTTATTCTCACTATATCTGTCAGTAGGTGGCTGTCGTTGCAAGTTTTCTCGTGCCCACATCCCTTTGGGGGGAAAAAATGATACCTTAGAAAGCAGAGCTTCCACAATCAGAACTGTGGAGAAAGTTCAGTTTTAGTTTTGATCAAAAAAATGGTCCAAGAACTCTCTTAAGTATAACTTAGCCACAGTTTCTCAGTCCCAAAAGGTTGTTGTTCCAGAATTTTATCCAAAAGAGTGTCCATGAAGTCACAGCCAAATGCAGTAATAGTAACAATTCCGATCAAGATGGACAGCTGCGGCTGTCAAGTACGGCGCTTATTGCTCACGGTGACAGGGATCGCCCTGCCTCGCCGCGGGGCTCGCGCAGCCAACGGGAAAGGCACTGCGGGCTGCAGAGTCGCGTCAGGCCGTCTGCAAGGTGAAGATCGTCCTTTGAAACTAATGCGAGGGGGAAACGGAGCAAGTGGAGCAATTTGGATAGCACAACCTTTTCTTGGTTTCCAATTGCATTCAAGAAATTTTATTCTGAGACAACATGCTATTTGACAGGAGAATAAAAGCTGAAAACTCGAAAAACAAATGATGAGGAGAGAAAACTAGAATTTTAACTTGAGCCTCACTAGTAGTGACCGTAATCAGTAGGGCCAGCCTTTGCGACAGTGCTCCCCTCGCCTTCTGTCGGCACGCCTGCCGCCAAGCACCCCCGTCCCTGCAGCTTCCCCCCCCCCCCCAGCCCACCTCTCTCCCACCAGAGACTTATTCTGTCCACATCCGGGAAGAGCTGTTCCATCCATCATCTATATCTCCATCAGGGCGACTTTTGATCAGTGAACCTTCTTCACGAAGAGATTCTCATTCTGAGATTGTAAGACACCTAAGGATGATAGAGAAAGTCGTCTTACACTGGGTGCTTTGTGGCCTACTGTGTTCCAGTACTCTTACACCTCACGCCAATCTTAGGTTATCTACTTTCAGCCCAGCCCAGGGAGGAAAGTGAGGTTTAGAACAGCTGAAGTCACTTTCAAGTTTTGAAGGAACAATAGGCAATAGACCTAGAATTTAAACTTTGATCCATCCTGGGGCCGTCGAGATAGCTCTGCGGTCTAAAGCCCCTGCCGCGGCAAGCTCGGGCCGCTGTTCGATCCCCAGCACCACATGCAACACCAGCCCTACCCCCAGGGTGGGCTGAGCCAGCCACAATAAACAAACAAACAAATAAATAAATAAATAAATAAAATGAAAATGAAATAAAGCCTACATGCTTAGGAATGTGAAAAACATAAGTAAAATAAGTAAATTTTGATCCATCTGAATAGGATCTATAACCTACATTCGTCCACTAGCTAATCATTACTGTAACCTTCCGTTTGCTCTCCTCCCAACTCCGATCCCACAGCCGTCCTCCCACACGGCCGTATGAACCTGATGAACCTCATATCCGAGTCCGTTCCTTAACTCTTCCAGATTCCCAACCACTTCCCTGCTCTTTAACGTAGCCCACAAGGCAATGCACGATCCAGCTACCCATTGCTCTATTTAGCTTGCTGCCAAATCTTACGTTGAATATATGGCTTCCCATGTGCAGTGAGAGGGCAATAACAATCCAAACGGAGCCAGACTTCACAAAAGCAACGTTTCCTAGATAAGGTGTCCACAGCGTGCAAAGCTCCTATCACAGTACAATAAATGTGCCAGGAGCTAGGATTCTATCCCGGGTTGTCATAGTCAATATCCCAGCTCAACTAATCACCTCTTTATCTACAGAACTAGCCATGTGTGGGGGAAATGGATTCATAACCAGATTATTTTAGAAAAATACCATATAATTAGCACCCAGGATAGCATACGGTACTTATGAATATAGAGAATTAATCTTGGCTTATCCTGGGCTCAGGGAGGGATTATTTGAACAGACGAAGCTTGAGATGGTTGTGGAGGGTGAAGAAGGGCATTCTGGGAGAGAAGGGGTTAGACTTAGGGTTAGGATTGTTAAAAGTTAGGAGAGGATAAGAATGAGCAAAATGTTTTTCAAAATTTACAGGCATTAACAATAAGAGGAAAAATTAAAAATTGTGAAAGTTTTACTTAATTAACCAAAAAGAGAAGAAGCAAAGCTATTACACAGACATCTAAAACCTCCTTCTGCCTGCAAGTAGTAGAAAATGGTGGTGAGAGCAAAGTTTAGTAGTATTCTTTTAAATTCCACTATAATAGTGGACATCCATATAAATATTAATGTTGCATATAAGAAAATCTCCTTCAGATTCCTTGGGCATGTCCGTCCTTAGATACATAAAACTCTCCACAAGCTGCATGGTTGCCCTTTGCCTCTGGTACCTCTATGACTTCTCTGGTCCTGTTTCTCTCCCAGAATGCCCTTCTTCTCTTTCAGCACTGGTCTCAAGCTTCATCTGTTTAAATAATCCCTCCCTGAACCCAGCATAAGAAGGTTAATTCTGTATATTCATAAGTACCTTATGCTATTCTGGGTGCCAATTACATGGTATTTTTCTCAAATAATCTGCTTATGAATCCATTTCCCCCACACAAGGCTAGTTCTGCAGATAAAGAGGTGATTAGTTGAGCTGAGTATGGAATAAGACAACCCAGGATAGAATCCTAGCTCCTCACACATTTATTGTACTGTGATATGAGCTTTGCATTCTACGGATGCCTTGTCTAGCAAAGAGAATTTCACCTACTACCAAAGATCCTATGCATGAAGCTTTGGTAAAATAACAAACTTATAATTCTGGAACACCACTTAGAACATAATAATGTCTTCTGAGCAAGTGTCAACTATGCACAGTAGAAAGTGAAATTTTTGACATGATCTATCTTATGTGAGCATTGACAATAACTCTACAATCTGGCGTAGTGAGATCATGTGAATGATATTTCTAACAATTGTATGACTATTATTTCTAGTGACTTGAATGAGACATACTTATCCTACAGACAAGTTCCCTTGGGCATCAGAACCCTCTTTGTTTTTTTTTTATTTTTATTTATTTATTTGTTTATTTAGTATATTAGGAAAGGGTTTACAGTGTGCTCAGGGTCTCACTACTAGACTGTACTCCTAGTGATCCACCTGTTTACAGCCTCCCAAGAGCTGGGATTACAGGTGCGCACCACCACACCCAGTCTCAATTGCCCTTTCAGTGAGCCCAGGATGACAGGCCCAGGGGGTGGGGCCAGGACGACAGGCCCAGGGATTGAGCCTCCAGCCCATATGTCTGTTTGCAGACACTTTAATTTGCTGAATTATTTGGCCAGTCCTTTTGGGTTTGGGGTTTTTTTTTTTTTTGAACTAATATACAAGGATGATGTTAAAATTATAGGCTTTTAGTAAGCATGAAATTTGGTATTGTGCTTAAGAAGATGGTGTTAGCATTCTTCTGGGATGACAGCTCCATTCCATAACGAATCTTTGCTTTTTGAAAGGGGTTGCGTATGTTTATCAACTTATTTTCTTCCTATAGAATTTTGGGAGTCTGATTACCCTAATTGCATCCTATCTTTGGATTTTTGTTGGCTTTTAGTGCAAGATGATGATGTCTCTGTTAATATAGCACACAGTTAGAGTGCAGGCTTCTTTACAGTTCTTTCTTTTCAGCATAACCTCTTATGTAGCCCAAGACTCTGCTGAGGTACCTTTCCAAATAGCTGACTGTGTCATATACGTACTCTGACTTCTTAATTCTTCCCAGGTATTTGCAAAGTACCATCTACTCATAGCTTCACTCAACCATTCAGGACCCTGTCCAAATAGGGATGCTGGTTGTGGTGTCTTTTGCAAACTTCACAGACTGACAAAGCAAAAAAATCATCAGGCTCTGGATGGTTTTTGCTCAACAGTTCATCACTCAGAGTGTGCCTCTCCTCTCACATTTTAGAGTAAGTAATAAAAAGAATCCAGCCCATAACTTCAACACTTTTCTCAGCTAAAATCCAGTGCACCACTTATAAATTTTGCTCCTCACCCACCTGTAAGATAAAAACCACTAATTTTTCTGTCACCTCATAACAATTAATATCCTCCAGTTTCCAGTAGCACACTCCACATTTCCTTCTAGGCCTCAGCAGCAGCATTTTCGTCACCTATATTTCTACTAATACTGTATCTCTAATGATTTGAGCATTCTGTAACAATTGCCTATGTAAATTTCCAGCAGAGCCTTTGCCATCAATATTTCTAATAACCTGCTCAGAGAAATTCATTTTTTTTTTACCATGATCTTCCAATTCTTCCAGCTTCTGCCCATTCCTCAATTTCAATAGAGCTTCTACAGTTTCTGGATGTCACAAAAGTGCTCCATTTCTGAGAACCAAATTCTCATTTGTTTACTGTTGCTGATGTAACAAATTAAATACTAAATTTTATTTAAGGGACTAAAATAAAATAAATTTGTTATCTCGTAGTTCTGGAGGTCAGAAATTCAATCTGACTCTTAGAAGGCTTAATTTCAAATATGGCCAAAGCAACTTCCCTTCTAGAGCTCAAAATGTTCCATATGGGTCTAGAGGCTCAGGATGAATCCATTCTTAGCCACTGTCTATGGTCAAAGCTTCCCTCATTTCCTGGTCTAAGACCGCCTTGCTCTGACATCTGCCCCACTGTCACATCTCCTCAGGCTCTGATCTTCATGTCTTCCTACTGTAGAGACCTTAGACATTAGGTCAACCTAAAGAATCTGTATCTTCACAGCTCAAGGTTATTAGCTTGGAAAATAATAAAGTCCTATGGTACATAGCATATTTACAGGTGCTGGGGATTAGGTCAAGGACGTCTTTAGAAGACCATTATTCAATCTACCATGAATTATATAAGTTCACCATGCATTTTGGGTACTAGAACCTGATTCAGAGTATGATTTGCACACATTTTTTGTAATTCTATGGGTAACCTTTCTACTTTTCATGAATGAATGTTTTAAATTTTAATAAAGCCCAATGTTCATACTTTTTCTTTGCTGGTTATGCTTTTGGTATAAGAGCTAAAAGAGCTACAAGAATTTTATAGTATTAGCTCTTATATGGAATTTTTAAATCCACTTTGAGTTTTCTTTTCTGTACAGTGAGAGGAAGCAGTCCACTGTCATCTCAATATCTCACTACCACTTACTGAAAAGACTGATTCACCACTGAACTCATTTAGCGCTTATGACAAAATAAATTGGCTTAACATAAGGGTATATTTCTGGACTCAAACTACTTCATGAAACTCTATGTTTAGTAGGTGCACTAGCACAGCATGGCCTGGGTTCCTACATCTTTGCTGCAGATTCTGAAATCAAGATGAGATCCTTCCCATTTGCTCCTTAACAAAACTGCTTTTATTATTCTATAATTCTTGCATGTACATGTGACTTTTAGAACAAATTATTCCATTTCTGAAGAAGAAAATGAACTTCCTAGAGGTGATATTGAATCTGTAAAGCAAGTTGGAGGACGTTCCATCGTAACCAAATATTCCAATCCATGGATATGGTATGGTTTTGCAATTATTTAGAAAACATCTTGATTTCCTTCAGTAGTAGTCATTTTAAACAAAAGTATAATGGTCAGGGAGATAGTTCAGCTGTATAAGCCCCTGCCTGACAAGCACAAGGTTGTGAGTTTGCTCCCAGGCACCACAAAAAACAAAGCACATATCTGCTACTTTCCTTCTACTTTCTTTTGATAAGTTTGTTTATATTTTCATGACAGTTTTAGTGAGATTGTTTCATTTTAATACTGTTCATTGCTAGGAGAAAGAGAGAGAATAATTTTTAGGTATTGATCCTATCCCACGCAATCTTACCGAACTCATTTACTCTACGCAATGTGATCTTTTTGTTGTTGTTGTTCTTGTTACCTTAGGGTTCTCTATGTGCAAATCACAACACTTGCATTTAGAGATAGTTTTAATTCTTACTTTCCAAGCTAGAGGATTTTTATTTCTTCTACTTGCTAGATTGCCATAATGAGATACTAAATTGAGGCAGGAAAAGTGGATTTCTTTGTGGATTCTTGATTGCATAGGGAAAATTTTCCGTTTGCTATTATTGTGCATGATATTTGCTTAGGGTTTTTCACAGGTGCCCTTGATTATGTTGACAAAATTTAATGTTCTTCTTAGTTTTTAAGTGCTTACTATGAAAGGATATTGAATTTTCTCAAATGCTTTTTGTGTATCAGTTGAGATTACCAACTCAACTTCAAGTATTATTTTGTCCTTTATTCTCTTAACAATATATGTCACATTGATAATTTTTGTTTATTAGATAAAACTTGAATTTGGGAGAAATTACAAATCGTTCATGCTTTGTTATTATATATCACTAGATATAGCTTGCTAAAATTTGTTGAGGATTTTTTCAACTACAATCACAAAAGAGTTTGAGCTGAGTTTTTTCTTTTCTTGTAATGTTTTGTCTGAGTATCAAGATAGCAATAGCTTTACATAGAGGGATGGACAATATACCTTTTGCTTTTTTTTAGAGAAATTTGTGAATGGTAGCTGTTTGTAGTTCTTTAGATATTTTATAAACTATATCAGAGATACTAGTCATCTAGTTCTGAGAATTGTTTGGTGTGTGTGTGTGCAGTATTTTATTATGAATTTAACCATTTGCTTGGTAAATAACTATAGATTCTTGTGTCAGTTTTAATCATTAATATCTTTCTATGAATTTATCTACTTAGTTTACATAATTATTCTATATTTTAATCTTATTCCTTAATAATTCATTTGTATTCTCTAGCTGATAGTACTATCCACCATTTCACTCCAGTTTTATTGATTTCAGTCCTTTTTCTTTTTACCTTTCTTCAGTTTAGATTAGATAAATGTTTTTCAATATTACTTATTTCTTCAAAGAAAGTAAAATATGATTTATTGGATTTATAAATTTTTGCTTCTTTTTATGAGTATGTGGTTTAATTTCCACAAATATGTGATTTGCAAAATCTCATTGTGTCATTGATTTTAATATTATTCTATGGTAGAGAATAGACTTTGTGTGTTGTCAATGCTTATAAATTTATTGAGATTTGTTTTATGGTCTTATATATCCTTTAACCTGCACATTATCCCTTCTATACTTAAAAATGTATTCTGCTGTGGTTGGGCAGTCCATTCTGTAGATGTCTATATTGTGGCGGTAGTACAGAGTGTTGTTCAGGTCTATTAATTGCTTGGTCATATCTCTAACCATTCTATCCATTATTGAAAGTGGATTATTGGTGAATTGTGTATTTCTCCCTTTGATTCAGTTTTTATATCACATATGTTGAGACTTTTATGCTGAGTGCTTATATGTAAATTATTGCTGTCTATTCAAGATGCATTAATCCTGACTTCTGTACCTCAAACCACTTTAAACACCATTAGATTTGAGATAGATTTTTCTTAAGTATCCTCTTTTATCTGGGTGAACATATTCAGTTTCATAGCTTCAAACAATACCCTATACTGTTGACTCCAAAGTTTATATCTCGACTCCCAATTTCCCTCAGAATTCCTGATTCATATATAAAACTGATAATTCTCCATTTTATAAACACCTCACACATAATGGACTCCACACAAAATTTCCAATCTACTCACATACAATATGTTCCTCCTGATCTTTCCTGTCACGGTGTCGCCACATCAATGATATTCTTAGGCTCCATTTCCATTCATTCTCATTCTCTCTCTCTCTCTCTCTCTCTCTCTCTCTCTCTCTCTCTTCCTCTTTCACCATAGATGGGTAACCCCTAGGCTTTAATTCCAAAGAGTGTCCCTAATCTAGTCTTACCCTCTCTAAACTACCATCATCCAGCACCATCATTACTGTAATTACCTTCTAAATGGTGACACTGTTTCCTACAATTCCTGGCTTCTTGCCAGTCTAATTTTACATAAAAGTCATTTTAATAATAAATCAGAAATATGTCTCTCCCTTGCTATAACCTCCCATTTGCAATGCATTGCCTCCCCTGGAAGTAAACTCCAACCTCCCTACCAGGAGGCCAAAGTCCTCTCCTAAAGGAAACTTCATTTTCCTCTGAGTTTCTCTCCTTTTCCTTGGACGTACTGATTTCTTCTTTTAGATCCTTCATTCTTGCTGTTCCTCTTGTCTGTGGTCAACTGGTGCTTTTCCACGATTAAGCCTCAACTTTAATATTACCCTCTGAAAAGTTTCTCCCTAATACCTAATGTGCGTAACTTTCTCACATACCCACCACGTACTCTCTCCCATAGCTCTGTGTTGTTTTCTTCACAGCACATCATGTTTGTTATATGTAAGGTACTTAATCATCATCTGAAAAAAATATGTTCCCTTCTTTGTTTGTTTTTGTCTCTCCTGTCCCCACACCCCAATTACTGTAAGTGTCACGAGAGCATGCTTTTCATTCTACTTACATTCCCTATTCTAAGCACAGCAAAGAGCAGATGTTCAATACAAATTGTTGAATAAATGAATGACTAAATCTATGTAACAGGAATGGATGAGGTTTTTATTCAAGAGACAATATCAGGTGCATTCTAGTCATACTCAGTCCGTGTTGCTTTGCTCAAAATCCCAGGAGTGTGGCGCCACCAGGTCTGAGTCGGGGAGGAGCAGCCTGACAAGGCAGACTCGGAACGCCTGCTAGGAGAGGGAGGAGCAACAGCACAGAAGCACAAAACAAACCTGGAGCCAGGATGAGGTTAAAGTTCCAAGAGACTGAGCATGGATGTGGAGAGGGTGACTAGAAGCTATAAAAGTAAAAATATGAAGTTCAGGCATCATAGGATTTTTTTTTTAAGAATGCTACTTTGAAAATCATTAAATGCAATTTCAAGAATGATTTTAGAATTTAAAATAAAAGAAAACTAAACATCAAGTGAGAAAACTTAAAGGAACCAAATAGAAGGCATAGGTACTCGCAGGACAGTAAATTCACTGAGCTATTGTAAACCTCTGCTGTGCTTTCAATTTCAGGGAGGTAGATTCAGATATTTAAAGATCTAGGGTTATGATCCATTGTTACACTAATTTATAATTCTTGTAAGCCCACAGGCTCTGAGAAAATAAAAGCAAGTACGAAGGGAATGTAAAGCAATTACAGACAGCGCCTTGGCCCCCAGCTTTCCTTCATGCCCATCACTCGGCAAGCGCGTGTGTGAGAGCCTCGTATTAGCACACAGGAATGTCATGATCAAGAGGTTCCTAGTGAAATTTAAAAAAAAAAAAACCCTTAAGGGGTCCTGCCCTGTAGCTCAGTTCTTTACGTGGCTGTTTGAACAAAGCAGTCAGGCTCAGGTTGCTGTGGTTTGATCCCCACAACACTAGCCAGGTATACACGCCCTGAAGCCATTCGGAGCAAAAAAAAAAGAGGCTCCTAGCGAAATAAACAGTAAAAACAAAATGATGAGCATAATGCACAGGTAAAGTCTAGGACCTGAGGGAGCACAGACCAAAACCCTCTTGCTTATTAAGGACTTGATAGAATTTGGAGATTTTCTTAGAAAGCTGAACCATGTAGCTAACCCTTGAAGAGGAGTAAAAATGGTAAGACAACAAGCCCTCTAAGGTATCAGCAATAGTGCTATACTTGGCATGGAGTAAGAACGCTTGCCAGTTACAGAAATTGACCTTGAATTGGAGAGAGAGCAGCATGTGTAGAGGTCTACACAGGACTTCCTAGAGGAACTGCAAGGAAATAATTTTCTTCAGCTTCATAACTGAGTCCAAGGCTGATGTATCCTGGAAAAATCATGCTCCCTCAAAGGCTTTGGAGGTGAATGCTTCCTCATTTCTTCTGCCTTCTGGTTATTTCCAGTAATCCTGCGTACTCCCACCTTGATGGGAGCAAAACCCCAACTGCTTCCTCCATCCGTGCATGCAGTTCTCCTCATTGTGTGTCTGCCCGACTCTGTTTCACAAGGATACCAGTCACTGTATTTAGGGCTCACTTTAGTCTAGTTTGATGCCATCATGGTCCCAGAGACTGGGAGCTATACACAGCAAAGTCTTCCAGCCTTTCAGATCTCTGAAGGCTGGAAATCTAAACCCAAGGTGTCAGCTGGGAAGCCTTGGCCTTGGTTCATAGATGACCAGTACTCTTCCTGTGCCCTGCCACCATCTTCTTTCTGTGCATTTCCAAATTTCCTCTTCTTGCAAAAACACTAGTCATATTGATGAAGTGTCTTCATCCAGGCATGTTTCTATAACAAAATATCATTGACTTGGTGGTTTATAAATAATAGCAACTTCTGTCACAGTTCTGGAGATTAGCAAAGTCAAGATCAGGGGTCCAGTAGATGCAATGCCTGGTGAAAACCCACTCTGCTTTGTAGTTGGCATGTCCTGCTGCACGTCCACATGGTGGAAGGAGCCAAGGGGCTAACTGGCTCCCTGAAGCCCTTTTGTAAGGACATCCATTCCACTCAGGAACTCAGTGTTCACAGCCTGATCACCTCCCAGTGGCCTTGATGCCATCATCTTGGGAATTGAACTCCAGCATGAATTTTAGAGGGAGACATAGATTTAAACAATGACCATGAGTGATCTTATTTTAATTCATTTACCTCTTTTTACGATTAGAGTTTTCAGATGTGATTACATTCTGAAATAGTAGAGATTAGGGATTCTACGTATTAATTTGGGTAAGACACACACTTCAGCCCATGAAGATCCTGAACCCACAACTCTGTAAGAGTTAAACTAAAAAACTCCCTTCAGTATTCTTACATTTGTGGAGTATTGGTCACAAGTAAGTTAACCTCTCTATTTAAATTTTTCCTCTACAAAGAAAGGTCAGCTTTCCACTATCTACATGGAGACGATCCTTCCTTTTGGGAAAAAGGAGAAATAACTGAAAAGTAGGATTGGTTTTCTCCTCAATTATGCAATTGAATGCATGTGATGTAATCATTTAAACTGGAAAGAAAGTGAATTTCAGAAGGCATTCCTGCTGCGCCGGAAATAACGCCAACCTCAATCAGGACTCAGATACCCTTCGATAATGGTGTAACCTCACAGGTAGGTAGATAGCAACACTCTTTCAAAGGGAGATTGGTATCTCTGTGTTCCGCACAGCTTTTCAGCAACATATCCGGGAGAGATTTTTTAAAAAATATTTTCATGTTCCAGAAATATTAGAAAGCTAGAGAGCAAACAGAGGAAAAATGAAATTTCATGTAGCTTTTAAAAAGTGGTTACAAAAACTTAGGCAGCTTTTTCTGTGAATAGAGTTTATTTTAAAGCTTCCAGGAAGAGGGTTCATCATTGAATGTGAAGCTAGTGTACATATTGTTAAAGATGCCGTCCTGATCCTGTGGCTTAAACGCTGCAATCTCCTGATGCTGTTCAGGCAGAAGTAGCTTTGTGTCACCGATGTAGCCACAGTAAGGGGCATCAACTGCTAGAGCGCAAAACTTTGAACTTGTTGCTCACTGATCACGCACATAGGTCAGCTGCAGAGTAACAAAAAGTGTGTCTAGGGAGAATTGTCTGAGGACTGTGTAGTCTGTTCCTCTTACCTAGGTAATCTGCATTTAAAATTTATTAACAACCTTTTGTTCAATTGAAAAATCATAAATGTATACATTTATGGGGCAACATGAGTTTTGATAACTATATACAATGTGGCATGTGTAAGTCAAAGTTAAGTAATGTCTCCATCACCTTGCTAGCCTCTATTTTGTAGTGAGCCATTAGATATTCTGAAAGATAAATAATATATGGTCACTAAGTATGCTCACCCTGTTGTGCAGTAGTTCTCCAGAGCTGTTTCTCCTCTCTGTGAATTTGTGCCCTTTGATCAGTTCCCCATTTCCTCCTCACTTCTGCCTCCCAGCTTCTGGTAGCCATTGTTCTACTCTATCTCAGTGTGTTCAACTTTGCGAGATTTCATGCACATGAGATCAGGCACTTTTTCCTGTAACTACCTTGTTTCACAGTGTAAGGTGCTTCAGGTCCACCCATGTTTTACAAACAACAGAAATCCCTTCTTTACTTATCTATATCCATTCATGAACACTTAAGTTTTATCCAAAGCTTGGTTATTGTGAGTAATGCTGTGAATGTGGGGCACAACTATCTCTTTGACATATTGATTTTGTTTCCATGTATATAGGTCCAGAAGTACGATTACTGGTTCATGTGGTAGTTCTACTTGTAGTTTTTGAGGAACTTCTGAATCACTTTAAATGACAACTGTTTACATTTACATTCAACTACATCCTCTCCAACACTATCTTTTTCTTTTTTTAACAAAGCCAATATCACTTATGAGATAAGTCATTGTGGTTTGACTTTGTGTTTGACTAATTCAAGACTGAGCATTTTTGATCCATGTATCATTTTTCATATCTTGGAAATGTGTCTTAAATGCCCATATTTAACTGTGTTATTTTCTTGCTTTCTAGTTGTGTTCTTTATATGTTCTAAGATTTCAATACATTGTTACATGTATAGTTCTCAAACAGTTTTCCCATTCTGTGGCTGTATCTGCACTTTGTTTCTTTGGCTGTGAGACCTTCTATTTCAACACTATTTCATTTGTCTATGTTTTCCTTCACTCTTGGTGCTCAGGGGTTTATAGCTAAAAAAAAATCATTTCCCAGATAGATTTTGTAGAAAGATTTCTACTTACCTCTAATAGTTAAACAGTTTTGTACTTTAAGTCTTTAGTCCATTTTCAGTTGATTTTCATATACAGTATATGATGAGGGTCTAATTTTGTTCTTCTGAAAGTAGAGACCCAGTTTTCCTAGCACTGTTGATTTAAGACTGTCCTCTTTCCTTTGTTTTCTTGGCACCCTTGTCAAAAATCATTTGAATACAGGTATTATGCTTATTTCTTGGTTTTCTATTCTACTCTCTTAGTTGATACATCTGTGTTTACGTCACTACTGTTGTTTTGATTGCAATCACTTTGTAATATGTTTTGAAAAATATGTGTGATGCCTCAGGTACTGTTTCACATTGCATTGACTATTTGGAGTCTCCCGCATCCAAACCTGAGGAGTGCTTTTTCTATTTCTGTGAAAAATGACTTTGGAATTTTGATAAGGATTGCCTTAAATTTGTAGATTACTTTGGGTGATATGCATGTTTTTATGATGATAATTATTCCAATCATTGAGAATATGGGATAGTTTTCCATTGATTTGTGGGGTTATGTGGGGGAGTTTTATTTTGTCTTGTGTCTTTTAGCACTATTTTATAGCTTTCACTGAAGAGAATTCTTACCTTCCTGATTAAATTTACTCCTAAGTTATTTTTTGTTGGGCTTATACATGTGATTATTTCTTAAATTTGTTTTTAGATTATTCATTATTAACATCTATAAATGCTACAACATTTTGCATATTTATTTTGTATCCTTTAACTTTTCTAAATTTATATTAGAATTAACAGTTTTAGGGCAGGGTCCTATGAGCTTTCTATCATAGGATCATATCATTAGCAAATGGAGAACTTCCTGATTTCCCGCTAGACAGCCTTTTTACTTCTTTTTCTAACTTGATAATCTGACTAGAATTGCCACCACTGTTGAAAAAAGTGCTGCCAGTAAGCATATTTGTTTCATCTCTAATCTTAGAGAAAATGGTTTCAATGTTTCATCATCGATAATATAGTTTTGATTAATGTCACCATTGATAATATAAGGTTTGTCCTATAGAATCTCTATTGTGTTGAGGTACAGTTCCTTTATACTTGTCTTCTGAGAAGTTTTTATTGTTTCTCCATGAAAGGGTATTGAATTTCATCAATTTTTTTGCATCAATTGAGATAATCATATGATAATCATATGGTTAGCTTTCAGTTCATTAACATGGTGTACCACATTAATTGATTTGCTTATAAACAATCCATAGATTTCAGAGATAAAATTGTAATTGATTACTGGGAATGATTCTTTTAATATGCTTTTGAATTTAGTTTGTTAAATTTTTTGAATTTAGTTTGTTAATGTATTTAGTACAGGGCTACAGGGTCTTGCTACACAGATCAGACTCATAGTGATCCTGCTGTTTTTCACCCTCCCAAGTGCTAGAATTACTGGCGCATGCCACCAGGCCCAGTCTCAATCACTATCTCAGCATGCACCAGAGGCAGGGTAGACACAGCAGACCCAGGGATAGAAAGTTTGTTAATATTTTCTTAAGAGTTTAACATTTATTTTCATCCAGGATATTGGTTTTAATTTTCTTTTCTTGTAGTGTCTTTTTCTGGCTTTGGTATCAGAGTAAAGCTGGCCTCATAGAATAAGTTTGGAAGTACTTCCTGTGTGAAGTTAATTTTTGGACAAGCTTTGACAAAAAAAATTGGTATTTGTCCTGTTTCAAATTTGGTTTGGTAGAATTCAGGGGTGAAGCTGATTGATCCTGGGCTTTCCTTTGGTGGGAAATATTTTGTGCCTCATTTAACCTCCCTATTCATTATTGATCTATTCATATTTTCTGTTTATGAATTAGTCTTGGTACAGCCCTAGGAATTCATCTGTTTCTTCTAGACTATACTTTTTTTTCTAAATTTTAGAAAAGGATCTACAGGGTATCCAGGGTCTTACTACTAGATCAGACTCGGTGTGATCTGCCTGTTTACAGCCTCCCAAGAGCTAGGATTACAGGTGCGCACCACCATGCCCAGTCTCAATCGCTCTCTCATTGTGCCCCGGCAGTAGGGCCGGCACAGCAGGCCCAGGGATCAGGGGATCAAAGCCCCAGTCCTGCGCCTGCTTGCAGTGCTTTAATTCGCTGAGCTACTTGGCCGGCCCTACGCTACACATTTTTAACAACATAATTGTTCAATTTCTTTTTTTTTTTGCATTTTGGTATTATGAATTATAAGGTCTCCTGTCTTTACTTTTGGTCTCATTTATTGATATCTTTGATCTTCCTCCTGCACCTGAATGTTTTATGTATTTTAGAAATAACTCAGTTTGACTTATTTTTTTATTAGATTTCTAATCTCTATTTCATTTATTTCTACTCTGCTCCTAGTTTTGTTTTTGTTTTGTTTGTTTTTCTTTTCTTTCGTCTGCCAAGTTTGGGCTCAACTTGTTTTTTTCATTTTCTGGTTCCTTGAAGTATGACGTTCAATTGTGTTCTTTCTTCTTTTTTAATGCTATGAAGCTCTTTCCAAGAACTGCTTTTGTCCAAGTCTATGTTTGGTGCACTATGTTCCTATTTTCCTTTGTCTCCAAATATTTTGAAAATTACTTTCTGTGACATTTTTGTTTAAAATATTGTTAGTTTTCATGTCATTCGGTGATTTCCAAGATTTCTCCTGTAGTTAATTTCTAGTTTCATTACATTGCAATCTGAAAAGATAATGTAATGACTTCCATTTTCTCAAATTTGTTGATTTGTTACGCGTGATCAATGGAAGAGATACAAAATCGGGACTGCCCCTGCATTCTGCTCAGGCACTTTCTCATTCTGTTTCTTGGTGTAGGGAGCTCTGTGTAAAGCACCTCAAAAGCCATCCCCAAGCAGTGCAGTCATGTGAGCTCGGAATGCCCCAGAGAGCGTGTGATTGGAAGAATTGATGCTCTGTTCATAATACAAGATGCTGAATAGTAAACCTCACCTGATAAGCAGTAAATTCCACTCCTCTTTTCCTGAACATTCTGGATGAGACCTGCATCTCACATCATCTTCAAAGCACAGTAAAACCTCAGAGACTGTCCACGGCAGCAGGGATTGCCACATCGTCCAGTGAACATTTCCGTCTCAGGAGTGATGATGTAATCTGCTTTAATTAAATAGTTGAGAAATGGCAGGCAATGCAAGGTCTCCATTAATTCATTACAATAATGACGTTTCCAATGTTTATTGTTACACGTAATTATGAGATACTAAATTATGCACCATGATGTATTTGACAAGACAAGATGGTACTCGCACTCTGAAGAATTTTCATATGCACTACTTGGGCCATAAATGAATAAGCAAATACTTCAAAAGTATTCATCAGCAAATCGCTACACTTCACAGGCACTCAGGAAGTCTGAGAGTTACAGTTTCATTGAAGTTTTGTTGTAGGACATTAGAATTCATGTAGACGTAGAGAAGAACAAGGATTTGCAAAGTAACTCACTCTGTAACACTTTTCATGAGAATATATGATCCAGCGTACATGGTAGAATTATGTGCTCAGGTTTTTTGAGTCTATATTTCAAAGAAATTTTAAGTTTATAGCAACCCAAGGGTACAGTAGTGACCCCAAGGCCCCGTTCCCATATGTGCATAGTGTCTCCCATCCTTGATACTCTCCATCAGTGTGATCCATTCCACTCAATAAAGGAGTTAAGAATGGTGTGTTCTGGGCTGGCTAAATAGCTCAGTGGATTAAAGTGCCTACAAGCAGGCGCTGGGGCCAGGGTTTCGATCCGCAGGCCTGCCATGCTAGTCCCACTCCTGGGGCACACTGAGATGACAATTGGCATGCACCTGTAATCCAAGCTCTTGAGAGGCTGTAAAACAGGTGGATCACTACTAGTCTGATCTAGTAGTGAGACCCTGAACACCCTTCCCTAAAATACAGAGAAGACGAAGTAGAAGAAGAAGAAGAAGAAGAAGAAGAAGAAGAAGAAGAAGAAGAAGAAGAAGCTGCCACCCTCTCTTTTTTTCTTTTTACTTTTTCTAAAGAGAACATAAAATTAGAAAAAATCAGAAATGATACAGAGTTTCACAAAACAAGATGATAGGAATTAAACAAGAGTTGTTATATTGCATATTGTTATCTTGAAATTATTTGTTCAGATGACCAGATATAAACATGAAAAATGTGATTAAAGAATTAAAAAGACTAAAGAATTAACTATTCATTTCAATAGAAGAAGAGAAATCAAAATGACAATTATCCCAGCTATTATATATATATATATATATATATATATATATATATCTTGTTTAATTTCATGTTTCCCATTAATTGTTCAGGAGGGTATTGTTTAATTTCCATGTGTTTATGGAGTTTTTGAGACTTTTTTGGTCCACAATTTTCAATTTCATTGAACTATGATCGGATAATATACATGGAATAATTTAAATTGCTGTACATTTCCCTAAACATGATATATGTGCTAGTATATCGTCTCTTTTTGAAAACATCCCCTTGTGCAACTGAGAATAATATCTATTATGATGTTGTTGGGTGGAACACTCTGTAAAGGTCTACTAAGTCCATTTCTTCACAACTTTGGTTTTATTTTGTTATTTCTTTGCTTTTTTTTTTTTTTTGGCCTAGTTGATCCATATCTTTGTGACAATGAGGAATAAAGTTCCCCATTACAATTGCATTATTGCTTATTTGAGTTTTCTTGTCTGTTAAATTTGTCTTATCTAGATGGATACTGTGGTGTTAAGTGGATATATATTTATGATTATTCTCTCTTCTTGCAGTTTTCCCCAGCAGGTATATAATGACCTTCTTTATCTGTTTTGATCATTCTTGGGTTGAAGTCTGCATTGTCTGCAAATAAAATAGCTAGGCCTTTTTTTTTCTGAGTTCCCATCACGTAGAGTATTATTTTCTATCCTTTGACTTTCAGTCTGTGTATTTCCTTTTGATTTAAATGTTTCTTGCATATACATATTCACAGATTTTCTTTCTTGATTCATTTTACCCATCTGCTTTTTTGATTGGTGAATTCAAGCCCTTTACATTGATGGTTATAACTGTTATGTACTGGCTTATCTTTGTCATGTTATTTTCCTGTTGCTGGTTTCCTACTTTTTCCATCTGTTTAACTGCTTGCTCTGTTTGGTGATTCCTTCCTGTTATTATTCTTGAGATTGTGGTCATTATCACTTTCTAGAATATCTTTCATTCTCTTTGTAGGGTTGGCTTAGTGGTCATTAATGTCTTCATTTGTTTTTGTCATGGAAGTATCTTATTTCTTCATTAATTTGGAAAGATAGTTCTACAGGGTACATCAATCTAGGTTGGAAGCTGTTTTCTTATCTCTAACAGCTTTTCATATTCTGTTCCTTTGCTGAATCTCTGAGATCTTGATTATTATATGTCTAGGTATAGATTCATTTTTATTATGACTAATGGTGTTCTATATGCTTCACTTTGTGTACGTGATTCTTTTTCCATGCTTGGGAAAGTTTCTGCTACTACTTCTGCAAATAGTCTTTATGCCATTTGTGTTGACACCTGCTATTTCATTGACACCTATCAATATTATATTGTTTTTCTTTGCATCATCTTGCATCTTGAATTGCTATTTCCTGGTCCCTTCTTGCTTTTAAGATATCTTTCCTTTCATGATTTCTAGCTGCAATGCTGTCTTCAAGGTCTGAAAGTCTATTTTTAGTCCTGTTCAAGAGGTTTTGCCAACTTTCAATGGCATTTTTAATTTCCTGGATATATGTTTGAATATATTTCATACATTCTAATTCTTTTCTGTATTGTTCATTCAATGTTTCCATCATTTTTCTGTGCTCTTTTTTTTAACCTATGTATTTAGATGTGCTGAGCAATCCTTTCATTATTGTTGTAATATCGTTTTTCCTTAGGCTTTTTTCTGATCAGATTTCTTCCTTATATTTGATGGAGTTGTTTCTTCTCTTCAGTTGCTATCATTTCAGAAGTTTTAGAAGTATGACTTGTTCTTCTATGTCAGTATCTCCTATACTTAATCTGAATGGGCTAAAGTTCTGAAATTGCATTTTGGTCCTTCATTTTGACAATTTTGAAGTTGTCAAATTTCACCAGGGATCAGCACCACTCTTGCTATGTGGGAGAGGGAGAGGTGTGAAGTAGGGGAGGGCTTACCAAACCTCGCAAAGCTGTCTAGAGCTCAGGGTCACTCTTTAGACAATGGGGGTTGGGGTACAGTTTATGGAAGCTCAATCTAACTATTCTTTTTTTATGTATTTAGTACAGGGTCTACTACACACATCAGACTCCTCGTAGTGATCCTCTTGTTTTCAGCCTCTCAAGTGCTGGGATTACAGGTGTATTCCACCATACCCAGTCTCAGTTGCCCTCTCAATGCACCCCAGGGACAGGGCTGGCATAGCATGCCAGGGATAGAACCCTGGCTTTATCTAACCATTCTTAAATACAAGTTAATTCCTCATTCTTTTTGTAGATCATTTAGTTTTTAATTATTACATTAATACTACAAACTCATAGGCTATTAAGTGATAAATCCATAAACACAGTGGATGTACAATGATCAGATCAAAATACTTAACATTTGCATCTCCTTAAGTATTTTAGAAATTTTTATTAGCAGATACCAGTTGTAGGTATTAATTGGGTACAATGTTAACATTTCAAAACATGTATACAATATTGATCTCCTCAAGGAAATTAAGATTTTTATCTCACCATTATGTTGTGCTTGTATCCTTTGGGTGTTAATCTTCTAGTTATTCATAAAATATATAATAGATTATTGTGAAATATACTTCCCCTGTGCTATAGAACATTTAAACTCCTTATTTCTATTTAATTGTGTTTGATACCCATTATCTAAGCTTCTTCTATCTTGTCCTCCACCTTTCCTAATCTCTCTAGCAATCTTGACATTCTCCCAAGATCATCCTCTGTACACATTTGATTTATATCTAGGTTTTAACAGATCTTTTTCCTTGAAGGATCTTTTATAGTTAAGAATCTTTGGTGATTTCACATATTGTTACAAAAACCTGCTTTATTTCCTCATTCAGATTGCAAACCATCTGTGGAGAGGAATGTTCTAGTCCAATTTTATCATTTTTCCGCTCTGCCACTTCATCTTGAATGCTATCTTGATTGGCATAAGAGACTTCTAAAGAGGTGACCGGCTAGTGAGGGTACTGACCTCGTCAGTGAGTTAACTTAGTGATGGTCTTATGTCTGAATGGATTATTAAGAGGCAGAGCCTAGTTGGCACAAGTGAACACTTGAGGGCATGATCCCGGAGACAATATTCTGTTTCTACCCCCGTCTCTCTCTGGCCATCTTCTCCTGATGCCTGCTTCCCAGACATGATGCACTGAACGGCATTTCCACCCCCACACCTTTTTGCCATCATATTTTTGCTTTGGATCCAGCTAACCATTTAATTTGGAATGAAATTTCTGAAATCTTGAGCCAAACTGGCCTCCTCTTGTTTAAGTGGTATATCAGGTATTTGGGATACAAGGATGGAAAGCTTAGCAGCTTCAGTGCTTAGCAGCTTAATACGTCCAACAAGTTTTTAATAAACAATTTCAAAATGACTGTAAGAAATCCTACGAGATTCTGTATCATTGAGACAATTGAAATTAAATCAGAGAAAAATTTTAAGGAGACATTAATCATGTATAATTTTTATTCTTCCTTCATTGTATATAGGGATTTCTTTTATTTTGCCAAAGTGCGAGAGTGAAACACTGACTTTTCATAAATTTTTTCTTTTGTTCATTGATTTGTTCATATTTTCAGTGCACATGCATCTTAATCACCTACCTGTTACTGGATAAAATACCATTGGCCCCACAACTTATGGGAAGAAAACAATATTTTGGCTGGGATTTTTAGTCCATGGTAAGCTGGTTCCAGGACAGAAGCAGGATAACAGAAGGCCATGACAGAGAAAAGGTTGCTTAGCTCATGGCACCAGGAAGTAGAAAGATAGAGAAGCGGGGAGCTGGGCAAGAACACAGCCTTCAGCTCCCAGCCCCAGTGAGCCACAGCACCAAGCCCAGCAACTAACAAGTAGACAGCTGTAGGCCTTGTGATGTAGCCTCCTTCCAAATACATGAGTCTTTCAGGAACATTCAAGATCAAAACCATGGCAGCATACATTGAGCATTTATAATAAATTAGACACCCACCATGGTGAATAGAATGGAATCAAGGTAAAAGATAGAAACTTAACAAACACTACAAGGAAGTGCCAATGAGGGAAATAGGGAGAGAAAAAGACAAATGAGGAGAAAATATATGTACCAGTATTCAGCATTGGGTGACTTATTGTTCAGTGGTAAAATATAGTTATTCCATTCACATTCAATTTTCACCTTCTGTAGTAGCCATATTCTTTGAAATTCATGAGTGTATTGCTTACACTAATTATCATTTTATTTTTAAAATAATGATCAGTTCACATATGAAATAAGAAAATTGGATGGGGCTCAGACATAAGTCAGTTTTACCTAGAGGGTTTATAATATTTATTTCACTTTTATCTTAATACTTCATAGGATAATCCATTTGGGAATGGAAGAGTCCCAAAATGAAACATAAGCAGCTCATCAAAATTGGACAGTTGGTCAGAATATGCTTTGATTGTACCTGCCCTATGAGCTGAGCCTGTGGGCATGATGCTTGGTTCTACCAGATACACTGTAGTGACAACAGGCCAAAGCAAATCCCACTGTCCCAGCTGTGGAAGGTGCAAACTCATTAGATGCCTGGCCTCCACCGCTCTCAGGAGTGCTGTGCTCTGGGTGGGCAGCCACAGCAGGTCTGCTCTAGAAAGAATGCTACAATAAAACAAGTATTTCCTCCTATTAAAATCCAAACTCTTGTTTGAAAGAATGCATGAAACTTATCTGTCACTAGTACTCTGGAGGACATTTGCTGATACATGTTGTCATGTTAAAATAATAAATAATTCAGTAATGATAAAAGGCAACTGCATATAAAGAAAACTATGAGGAAAAAAAAAAGAATCCAAAGTTCTAACTCTTTTTCTTTGCAGTGTTTTTTTCAGAATCTGACATAAAGACAATAAGAATCTGGCTTCCATAAAAGCAATTCTGAAGTATCTATCCTTATAATCATGACATTGATGTGATTTATATATCTTACTTATCTTTTGGGATAAATCTATAAGACAACATAATTTCAGTGACTCTGGGCTTAGTTTTTAAGAATCTTAAGATTGCTTTAGAGTTAGAGATTAACTCTTTGCTAAATCTTGATTGAATGCCCTCCAGAATAAAATGAAGGTCAAATGAAAAGCTAATTTTAATTAAAATGAATGAATAAATTGATCAAAAAATTATAATGTTTAGTGACTGTGGGAGATTGTGTTCAAGGCAGAAAACTGACATTTGGGCTTAATCAATGCACATTTTATTAAAATCAATGTGGTCTATTATGTAAGGCCTACTTCAAGAACTTTAATAAAATCCAATCTATAAAAAGTAACCAACTCTAAGTCAATAGAAATTTAACCTGATGATAGCTATAATGTTCATTCAACATGTATTTATTGAGTGCTTACTATGTCCAAAACACTGGAAGAGTACTACGAAAATCACTTTGTCTCCCCTTAAGGTGCACAACATAACAGCAACTGTAATCCATAGTACAGTCTCTCACCAGAGTTCTTGCAAGCATTTAAAAGAATTTTTTCTATTACATTTTAAATTAAGTTCAGAGTGAAAAAATATTGGATGCCAATAGCTTTCGTAAGTCTTACAAATGCCTAGTTGCTAAGCAGAAATTGAATAAGTCTGTGTCATAGTCAAAGGAATATTTGGCTTTCAAAAACTTGATGGCCATATGTACTTTACACTGTAGCTCTATTCTCCTGGAGTTCATTCTGTTGGAATAAAAGGTGAGATTCTAGCCATGCCATTTTTCCTTTTTCCGGAAGCCAGAGGTGTCATTGCAGCGTGCTATTATTCTCTTATTTTCTTGATTTCAACTGCCCTTAAAACTTGTACTTCCCTGATTCTGATGCTACATTTACAACTATGCAGAACTCCATTCCATTGTATTTGCTTTGAATGGAAGTTGCTTCGATACCATTAAGGAAAAAAGTGAATGAATAAAGCAAAAATATCACTTAGAAAAAGCTACTGTGGTACTTCTGGGAGAGTTGCAACTTGATTGGCTGTGGGTTTCATCCTGCTGATTGGTGGACCACATTGCTAGGTTCTTTTGCGGGGGATTGCACAAGCATAGCCTTAGCATCTGTGTCTGATCCTGTGGCCCTACTTCTCTGCTTTGCTTCATGGTCACCATGAACTAAGAAGTTTTGAAGTTCTACCAGGTCATAATATCTCTGCCTTGAAGCCAACTGACCATGGACTACATACCCCTTTACAGTATTTAAGCCTTTCCTCCTTTAATGAGGAGGAACCTTTAAATCTTTCCTCCTTTAAATTGGGGTGTCTGGTAGTTGTGTTTCAGTGAAGGGAAAGCTCACCAATGCATATATGCGAGTATTGAATGGCTACAGTGTGCAGTCATTATTGCTTCTGTCCATTGCTCAATTTTTGTCACAAAACAGGTAATCATGAATTCTGTGTTATCTAAAATTACTATATTTGGGCTGGGGAGACAGTTCCGTAGTATAAGCACTTGCCTGGCAAGCACAAGGTCCTGAGTGCAATCCCCGGTACCACAAAAAATAAATAAAATTACTATATAACTCCAATAATACAGCAGGTATATATGATCATTCATTAAGTTGACAAGTATGCGGTACATTCCAGGAACCATGATACATGCTGAGGTTCCAAATAGAAGCTTGCTCTCATTTGGAGTGAGCTGGCTGCTATGACGGACCTCACACCTCAGAGCCTAGCACAAAATTCATTGCTCACTTATGCTACAGTACTCACCCAGGGACAGTGGAGGCTCTGTCTCATCACAAAGGCTTCATTGTTTTCCATGTGAGGTCCCCAGTATGATCTGAAGCATCCAAATCCAACAGGATGATTGAAAGGAGAGAAAGAGTGGAGACTTACGGGGGGATAGACTGAAGGGCCATAATTTCCACCTATGTTCCAGGAGGAAACAGAGTCCAACCCATCATTGGTCTTAACTCAAGAAAGTACACATTTCTTGACAAAGTCTAAGAAATGTCTTGCTGGATGGCCAGAAAAAAACCAAAGGGGCCTGATGAGCTTTGTGCATTGTACGCCTTTGCTCCACCCATCTGGTCTCCAGGGAGCATACCTGCCTATTCTACTGAATATACTACAAAGGCCTGACCAGCTGCATCCTGTTTCCAGCCCAAGACATGTGTACCTGCCTGTGGCCCAGGAGAGAGGAACCTGCCCACCACAAACATATACGTGCTTCACAGAACATGAGAATTCCCCAAGTGAACATGAAAGAGTGGAGGCCACATGCATTCCTGGCCAATTATGCAACCCAGCTGAGAGATGGACTCATCACCTCCTGCTCTGGGCTTTCCCTACACTATTTAAGAGACTACGCTTTGGGAGCATGACACATAGACATAAGATCATGCTATGGATGGAATTTTTGTACCCTTCCAAATTTCAGATGCAGAAGCCTAAAGTCTCTGTGTAATATACATGAAAGTGAGGTCTTTGGTGCATAGCTAGATCAGAAGGGAGTGACTTTATCAGACAGGAGTGAGATGACCTCTTCTCTACCACATAGATGATATGCAGCAAGATGATACCTATAAACTAGGGCATAGAAACAAGCAGGATGATCCCTCATGAGAACAGGGAAAACTTCTATGTAGAGAAGTCTTCAAAAAGTCCATGATGTTCAATGAGGAAGATTAAAACAGAAAAAGAAAGTGATTGTGTAACATAACTGGTGAGTCTTATTGGTAACACTAGACAGCAGGGACCCCTGGGAGACAATTTCAACCACCGAAACTGAAAAGACCTTTATATGCAAGATTGTCAAAGGCCTTGTTGGGCTTGGTGGATGGTTAGCTATAAGCAATGGTCATCCTCTAAAAGGCTTTAAGCAAAGGAGCAGAAGGATCTAAACTGTGCTTGGGAAAGCCCCTACCTTCTTTCAGGAAGATGAAGTAGAGAAAGAGCTAAAGAATGAAAACTCTGTGACAGCTACCACAGCCCAGGAAAGACTTGATGGAGATCCAGCCAAGCCAGAGGACTTTGGATGGACTATAGAGTTTGGATACATGGAGTTTCAGGATGGAGATCAAAGATTACAGACACAAGGAGAGGTCAACCTTGCTACACTCAGATTTTTCAGGCTCTATGTTTGCTCCAACCATGCAAGCAAGCAGTCATCTGTGTTCTGCAGTGAGATCCACCTTAGCGAAGTCTTGGATGAGAATTCTCTCCATCAATCCTGAGCAAAAAGCCCAGGTTTCCAGGCTAGTAAGCATGCAGATTCCTGAAACTACAGAGAAAGATTCATGTAAGGAACAAACCAAAAATAGTTCCAGAGTTCATCGATGTAAAGGACACAAGAAGTTTAACCCTTAGCTTCCTTTGGCAAAACACCATCTGCCTGCCACTTCGAATGAGACAGAGAGAAAAAAATATATTTAAAATACCTGATTTTACATGCAAACCCAGGAAAGCAAACATTTTCTATTAGATTAGAATGTTTAAGTTGTTAAAATTAAAATTTTCTGAATGGTAGGTAATCACCATCAGCTTCCAAAAGGCATTTTTGGAAAGGGGTATTTGCCCTCTAATCATTCCTTTCCTACTTTCAGCACATGTTTGATTCAGAGCACCTCAAGATCACATGGTTTTGGGCTGGGGATATGGCTCAGTGGCAGCGTTCTTGCCTTCAATGGACAAGGTCCTGGGTTTGATTCCCAATACCACCAAAACAAAAATAAATAAATAAATAAATAAATAAATAAATAAAATAAAAACAAAAAAAGACCACATGGTTTCCACATTTTTACAGCAGGGGGGCATGCTCAGAACAAGTGTACACAAGAAGTCAAATGTGGATCCTAATACTTGATTAATGGGGGCTACACCACTGTGCCCTTCTCAAATACTTCTTTGTAGAGTGTCTGCCAGATTTTGTTCTAAAAAGAACTCATTAAAGAAAGCTGCAGGATGCACTGGAGCCTCTCTATTCTCTGAAGCTTTTCTGAGATAGACAACTTTCACCCGCAAGCAGGAATGAAAATTCCCTCCTCTGTGCCCCTCAAGCTATGACTTCAGGAGTGCTTCTGATATTTTATTTATTTATTTGTTTGTTTGTTTGTTTTTAACTTATGTATTTGGTACAAGGCCTCATTATGCAGTCCCGACCCATAGTGATCCTCCTGTCTTCAGCGTCCCCAGTGCTGGGATTATAGGCATGTGCAGCCACACCCAGTCTTGGTGGGCAGCTCAGGGTGCCCTGGGTGGGGCTCGCATGGCATGTGGGGCTGGAGATGGAACCCCAGTTCCTGAGCTTGCCTAACCAGATGCTTAGCCTTCTAAGCTCTCTCTCCAGCCTCTTCTGATATTTCTTTGCATTATTTGTTTATATACAAGTAACTTTATTTGCCCTTAGAGCAAACACTGTATGCATCTCATTTCTCTCTCAGCTACTACTATTTGCTTAGAACATAGTAGGTATTTAGGAAATGCTTTTGAACAATTTAGTAAATGTCCCACATACTAATCTGCATTCATAGGAGTCTGTGAAGGAACTAAGCCATGAGAGTAATAGAAAAGTAATTTGTGACCGAAAACATCCCAGTTGGAAAGGGGCCTCTTGGGGGTGCAAGTTTCATGCTGGAGACCTTCTAAAATCCATGTCACTGTCAGATGGATAAAGGCGGAAGTAGCACTCCCCTGTCTCCTCCAAGTTTTCAGCTGTGTGCTTTATTTGGATTTCCTTATTAACCTGTATTTTTCTCATGCACCAGGCTGAAGTCCAATCTCTGTAGAGTTCCTCCTGTTCTTCCTGTATGAATCAAACTGCGGATGCTCATCTTGTTGTCAAATTCACCTGACAGATAGATTTGCTACAACAAATGAAAACACTAAATAAGCAGTTCCCATCTATTTTTTATGGCTGACATTCATTCCTAGCATACAGCAAATGTTATCCCAGGATGAAAGCATCTATAATTCTTGAGGTTTTCATTTTGCTGTAAATCATGGTGAATACATATTTCCATTGTGAGACTTTTTTGAATGTAAAGCCAATGTTAAAATACATGTATTTTTAAAATTGCTTGGAAAGTGTCAGAACAAAGTTTTGTTACAGGGGCATGGAAAATGTCAGAGAAGGGCTAAAAACACCACCACAAATATTTAACCTAATTATACTTTATAAATAAATATATATGCATATGCATATATAGACAGATGCAATCAAGAATTCAAACACAAAGTGCTTAATTACAGATGCATCTCCTCCCCTGTCAGCTTAACAGTTTGACTCTTTACCACACTTCAAGGTCAACAGTACAACTGGCAGAATTTCTGAACCTAAGACGCTCCAGTAGCAGCTGTCAGAGGCTCACAACGCACCTGCCATTCAAAAGCTCCTTCCTGGCAGAACTTGGTCAGAAGAATGAATGAAAACAGAAACGAATTCTGGGAGAAGAAATTATAACACTAAAAGCTAACGGTTAGAAAGCACTTCTCATGTATCATGTTTTTAATCTTCCAAAATATATGTTGGAACGGGTACCCCAAATGATCTCATTTTATGGACAAGAGAATAGTGGCTTCAAATATTCGCTTGCTCCAAATCACCAAGAAGGTGACAGAGTGCTGAAGCCGGCTGACTTTTGATTTGGACTGAACGCCAGCATAGACAAAGAGATTGAAGTGCCCTTTATGATTGTCCTCCATTGTTAGACTTCAATTAAGAAGAGAAAGCAGAATGGGATACATTTATGCAAACTATATCCTGGCCAGGTCTTTTCTATTCACCACCATGCGGAGAAGTTCAGCACAGCTCCATCTTCTCACACTGTAACTCTTCCCAACCGAGCGCAGGAGCTGGAAATCTGTCTGCTACAAATTCCCCATTTCCATGGGGCACCTTTGGTCCCTGTAGGAGATCAATGGAGCTATGTACGGCTATAAAACTGTCGTACTTCCAATTTCTTTCTCTTTCTCCCAATTCCAAAGATTCTTAAAAAAGAAATATTAAGAAGATTAAAACCTTAAAATTTCCCATTTATAAGGATCACATAAATAACACACTACCTTCACTGTGAAAGTTAGTAACACAGAATAGTGATGTACATTTTGGGAAACTGGTACCTGCATGGAACGTATCTCGATCGTTTTCATTCCCTTGACCCCTGCTTCTTTTCCTCTTCCTTCTCTAGGGTTCACTTTCCTATTTTCAAGTGTCTGCTTTTCAGTTTTTCTTCAGGGCTGACTGTTCTTCTAGTTCTTTCTACAAGGACATCGGTATGTCCTCTCAGTTCATCTGTATAAACCCATAATGGATATTAGAATCTCACTTTATATATGAAACAATATTTTTAAATTAGAGGTCATAAGAAAATTAAGAGGCAGAATCAAAATTTTAACGTAGCTCTGACTGTATTCAGTACAATTCTTCCTCACTTCTGTTCTCTAAATGAGAATAATGCAAAACATTCAACACAGGACGTGGAGTTGTGCTTTCAGCAGTCCCTTTGTTTGTCTTCTGCTTTTTAAATTGGGGAATTTGTCTTGTTTTGTTTTTTCTTTAAAAATATCTCAGACAAAAATCATCCTCTGATTCCTTTCTTCCCTGAGATATGCTGAACCAACAGTTTTGCTGATGTGTGACCACAATTGCAAGCTTGTCAGAATGCAGCTATTAATCTGATATTTAGGTATTTATTGCTGTCATAAGACTGTGCACAATGGCTTTGAAAAATTGCCATGACTTGTGGTTCATATCCGAGGCTTTATCAAATGCACATTTTTTTAATATAATGCAAGTGCCATGAGGTTACAGGCACTGAGCGTTCAAATCCAATAACACTCCGTAATCCTGAAAATAAAATACTGGGTTACTTTTATGGAAAATTCATTCCTGCTTATAGTTCTTATTTTGAAACCATAAGTCATCTAGGAGAGGAACACGGCATTTTTCTAAATAGGAGAGCCAATGAAAGAGCTTAGAGGAAATGGAAATGGTCAGTCAAACATCAGAATAAAGATTGAGACTCTATTGCATTTCCCCAAAATGTTAGATGTCATTTGAAAGTTCATCGATTAATAATGGGACATTGGATACCAAAGAAGCCTCCTCTGAAACCATATCTACCACCCAAACCTCCACTGGGAAGGAAGCATTTGGATAATAGCGCCATGCTCAAAATCACTTCTCCTTTGTGTAGCAACAGAGAATAATGTAGAGCTCAGAACCTGCAGGCTGTGGGGGCCAAATTCAAAATTATCGTCAAAATAATTCAGATAAATTATGTCCAACAATAAATTGATCTGTAGCTATGGCGGCTTTCCCAGGTAGATCTGAAAGACAGTTCCTGAAGTGACCCCTTCTGTGTCTATTATTTTCTTTCTCTCATCCACAACACAGGCTTCCGCCTCTCAGCAGTGAGGACCTTCACCAAGGAGCAATGATAGAGAAGCACTCCTGCCTACCTTCAGCCAAGACTCTGTCCGCCTCAGAGATTTCGCTCCAGCTTCTAGGAGGTTCTTGTGAAGAGGCTCATGACCTGGTGAACTAGACACGGCCCAACCTTCTTCCGTGACTGTCATCGCTAAGACTTTGTATCCCAAACCGTGCTGTTCTCTTATTCATTTCCTTTTCACAACTCTAAAGAGAATTCCAAGGCGGGGCTGCTGAAAATAGTGTCGCTTCGTACCACTTATTATGTCAGCAGCGCCACAAAAGCCCAACAGCTGGCACATGCCTGGAGGAAGGAAGAGAACAAGGTGGGCTAGCAGGCAGAGGCTGTTTGTGATAAATACACACTGATGAGGAAAATGAGCTCCAGTAGCACAGGCTGAAGAGAACAGGAGAAAAGAAAGGCCCTTTGTGCCCACCTGGTGCCAGGCTGCCAGCTCCAGGAGCCAGGTCACCAGGTCTCCAGCCTCACCCCTGTTGCGTGTGGGTCACACGCTTTTTAGCATCCGGCATGCATTGCCTGATGCGCTCTCCTGACCTCTGCCTAACACGCGCCAGAATCATACCCACCTCAGTTTTAATGATCAAAAGCTGCTTTCAGACATTGCCAAAGATCTTTTGGAGGAAAACTGGCCTTCTCTTAAAAACTACTACTATAAGGTATACTAGATCTCAGTCCTTCCCACAAGGAAGACAATATCATGCTTGTTTTACCAGACAAAACATAACAGGGAAAAAATGACCCCTTGCACACAATTGATTTATGTGCTAGGCATCCTTGAAAGCTTTATAAACATATTGATTATGTTTTTCTCTATCTCCATATAAACCCATGGCTTTGTATAAAATACAACTATAGCTAATTTTATCTCTATCTCACAGAGAAGAAAGCTGAGGCACCCCCTGGTTACCAGCTGCCTGAGGTCACACTGCCAGGGAGTCATTGGCTGGGTCCCACACCTAACCTGTCGCCTGCTGAGGCGGCACAGCTCTCTCCTGCCTCTCACACTGATGGCGCTGCAGGAGACTGCAGATTTTTCTCTAGGACCAGGCCCCTCCCGCCACGTAGAACTGCCTCCTAAAACAGGTGTCAATTGTAAACTGCTGAGCGGTGCTGCACTCATGAGCGGGACTCTGACACACCTGGATTTTTTTAAATTTTTATTTATTCGTTTGTTACAGGGTCTCACTATGCAGTTTGGACTCACAGTGATCCTCCTGTCTCAGCCTCCCCGGTGCTGGGATTACAAGAGTGCGCCACCACGCTCAGTTTCTGAATTTCTAATAAGAAAGAACAGCATCTTCCAAATGAAGCCTGCCACGTGGACTGGTAGAGGGCAAGGCTCCAGAGGGAAGGCTTAAGGAAGCAGTGTGCCAAGAATTGGCAGGCAGAGCCTCTTCTGGGGCACTCTCCTACCGTCTCCCCTCTGCAGCCTCAGCCCTCTCTGCTCAAGCTTCTTAAAGAACCAGCCCTCTATAAACCAACCACAAAGCAAACAAACAAATCTTTGTAACTATATCCTGTTTCTTTTGAAGCATAAAGACTGGCTGGGTTAATAAGCTATGAATTGGTAATGAACAGTCAAGAAAGACTGCTGCCTCAATGTACATGGCATTGGGGTGAGAAAAGCCCAGGTTCAAGGCGTAGCTGCATGATTTACCTGCTCTGTAAGTCAAGGCTTCCTTGTCGTCCTGTAGATGAGATAACCTCTTAGCATTCCTGAGAGGTTGAATGCTTTGAAAAAGGAAAAGATGGACGAGGGCTTAGCTGGTGAGAGGAGAGCCTATGCCCCTTCCCCAATCACCTTTTCTTACTAGGACAGAATGAGAAATAGAGGTGACTCCACTACACTGGTGATTAGCAAGTTCTAGATCAATGGCCACATCTCTCTCCCCTGAAAGGAGGCAGACTATTGATTCCTCTTTTTAAAAAAATAAGATTTCATTTCAGGGAACATAACTCCCTTTATTTTGCGCACAAAGAAGCACTGCTTAAAGAAATAAAACTACATATGAATCCTCCAGTGCATGCATTCAAATGGGCTGAGGCAGTGAAAGTGGCTGTCCCGCGATTCCACTTTCACAATAACCCTTCTCATAAGGACATCAGTGTTAGTAGGCACACCTCCCAGGAGCGCGAATCACTAAATCTGCAAAGCTCCCAGGGACAGCGTAACTGCAGCTCATCAAGTGCAGGACCTACACTGACGCACAGCCCCCTGGGTACAAACCCTTGCAGATGCAACTCTTCTGGTAGGCAGAGACCAGTGAAGACACAGCAAAGAAAAGCACTTGGGAATTCATATACAGCACTGTATCCTTATAGAAGATGAACCAATTCGTAACTGATTAAGATTAACTCAGCCGACCTTCTGCTTCTGTATTGTATAAAGTAGCCATTTAGGCAATATAAATCACTCCGCCTGACTCTAGATTTTAATTTCCTCTCTTGCACCCTCAATGCCTACTACAAATACGTATCTTCCTGTCTTGGCATTAAAGAAAAAAAAGACAGGAAAAGGCTGCGGCTTACGCAGCAGGCACACACAAAAAGATACTTAGTTAATGTAGTGCTAGGAGTCAGAAGCTCGCTGGGTGGAGGAAGCAAGAGATTCTAAAGCACTGGCCTCTTGCAAGTCTGGCAATTCCTAGAGGCCGTGCCCCAGTCTGTTTTTTGTTCCTTCACCTGGGAGGTTACCACCCAGTTTGGTGAATGCCTGAAAGATGTAAATAGCAGCTTGTTTGCACCAAACTAATTAATACACATTCCAGAGCCTGTTTGTAACCCTCAGTAAAGGTGAGAAGTTTTGGTGGCTTGGGACTCACTTAGGGTGGGACTAAACTCAGTGAGACCTCTGAGGCTGTATTAATCCAGTCTTTCCATCCTTTCTTTCAGCTCCTATTTGGCTCCTACTGGTAGCATACAACAAGCCAACACAGGCCTTCTGAGTTTAGGAACTCGGTGCTCAGCCTTTTCACTCTTTCCTCACTCTGAGCCCCCTCCCCACTCCAGCCACATGGCTATGTTTCCACGTCTTCTAACTTGTTTTTTGTTTTTGTTTTTTTGGGTTTTTTTTTTTTTTTTTT
>NDGN011475088.1:35328-46184 GCA_002564285.1 Tympanoctomys barrerae
AACCAGGGATTGCACTCAGGCCCTTGAGCTTGCCAGGGAAGCTCTTATTCTACTGAGCCATCTCCCCAGCCCCCGAACTTCCTTTCTTTTCTTCAAGAAAATTGTCTTTGTGGAACAAAGATAGCTTAGTTATCTAGCTGGGATTAGTAAAAAAAAAATCTGAAAGGTACAGTAGATACTCTTGAAGGGAAAGAAGCTGTTCAAAGGGAAGCAACAAGTGGGACGAGGGAAAGGAGAAAAGAAAGAAGGAAGTGGGAAAGATAAAAGTATATACACAGGGGGGCTGGGGAGATGGCTTAGTGGAATAAGCGCTTCCCTGGCAAGCACAAGGGCGAGTTCAATCCCCAGTTCTGCCAAAAAAAAAAAAAAAAAGAAAGAAAGAAATAAAGAAAAAAAAATGTATGTACACAGGATAACTTGGGTAATTGTACTACTGGTTTCCACCAGTCTGTTGAAGGGAACAGTTAATTTTTTTTAATATTTTTCTTCTTCTTGAGTTTTTTGACCAATTTTTCATGCTTATATCTGGTAATCTAAACAACTTATTTGAAGACAACAATATTCATTGTTGAATTCCTGTCATTTTGTTTAGTAAAATTCTTTATCATTTCTGTTTTCTGTACTATTTTTATTCTCTTTAAAAAAATTTTAAAAATCATAAAAAATAAAAAAGAAATGGACCAGCTGGGGAAAAAAGAAATATATTTTTATTTCTGAAAATCAAAAATTGCATTTCCCCAAAATTCCAGTCAAAATAGACAACTCTTTAACCCTTAGCAGAGTAACACTAACAAGTAGCATATTGAAAGGTGACGCTCATAGGCTAGCTGTAGCTGATTCTGTTGATTTATTTCTCCTTCAATGTTCTCAATCATAGCTAAGTTTAATTCCACTAGATTCCTAGCCTTGGAAGAGAATGATCCTCTGCAGCTCATGAATCATCTCTCTTTAGACAGAACTGTCCTGGGCACCTGCTTTTGCCCTTTCAGGAGTTATGTGCTCCCATGAACAGTGACACAGGCTGTGGCTGAAGGCATGAACTAACAGCTTTGGTGTCTTCTAGTCAACCTCCATGATAAAAAATAAAGGCAGACAATAGCAACATTTGTTGTAAAGAAAATAACAAGTCGAGAAAAGCATACATGACTCCAACAATGTCTCAGTTACTCTTCTCTCACTGCTGGGACAAATACCCACACTCAAAATGAAGGAAGGAAAGGTTTGTTTAGCTCACAGTTACTGGAGGGTTCAGCCCATATTCCACTGGCTCCAAGGCAGAGAGTCACATGGCAGAGAGCAACTTTTCATGGTGGCAGCAAAGAGCAGAGAGCAAAAGGAGGGGCAGCGGCTCAGGTAGCGAGCCAGCCTCTCCACCTTCCTTACATTGTAATGCAATTACCTGCCCCAGGGCAGCATCCACACCCACAGTACTCAGTCACAAACTCTACAAGCTACCCCATGAAGGCATGAGACTTTGGGGGGACACCTAGACACAAACCATAGCACACAAGGAAAAACTTCTGCTTGCCCCATAAGTTGAGGTTAAACCATCTCTAGTTCAACAGGCATCTTCTGTGGCTGCTGATGCTCACGTGGGCAGAACCCGACACACAGCAGCACATCTCAGGGTTTGACCTGGAAAGAAGCCTGTCTTGCTTGGCCTACAAACACTGTAGAAGGTCCTAGAAAACCAAAACTTTTGAGGAATAATTTTAAACAGAGTATTCATCTGTCTCTATTTGATTCAGTCCAGATTGAAAATATCACCATCAAGGATTTACCTTACAAATGAGGATCCCTGACTGAGCTATACAAAGCAGTAAATTACTCGTGGTACAACATAGAAACGGGCACATTATACAAGATCCATGACAGGGAGAGCTATAACTCTTCCCAAGTGGAATGCATTACCCTTCATACAATGTTTAAGGGCCTACTACACACCAAGTGCCATTCTAGAGTGAGAAACAAACATCAGTGAACACATTAGACCGAAATTCCCTCCCTCTGTGGGGTTGGCATGGTAGTTTGTCGGGGGGTACTATATTTCTTCAATATCTTTTCTATTATCTGACCCATTGCTCTGTACATAGGCCACAGCCACTGAAACTCTGGCTTTATAACTGCTCTTTTAAGTGTAGAAGGCAGAATGTATGCTTATTATGAGCCCTACACTGAGGGATTCCAAGGGAGTATTTGGGTTCTCGTTTGCAGGATATGACAAGGATTGCCCAGGCTAATGCCTGCTACCACTGCTGCAGTGACAGTCCTCATAGGGCCAAAAGGATCAACAGAAGGTGGGGATAAAAACAAATTAGAATTGGAAAAACTATTCCAAGGAAGTGCCATTATAGCTGGACCCTGGCCTGAGTAGCTGATCCGCAGGTAGATGGAAGCAGGTACAGGATAAGGAAGGGATGGAAATTTCAGGCAGAGGAAATAGTTGAACCACAGCAAACAGGAAGAAAGCAGGCTGGTTAATTTGGAAGCATCATAAGATACTAAATTGTGCCTTATCTCAAGCAAGTGATGAGGCCCTGCTGAATACAGTGGTGGCTTTCTCAGTGTCTCCTGGGAGCAGCCCCAAGAAAGACCAGTGCCTTCAAGAAAGATGTTCTCAGTCTTCATAAAACACAGGAATTATCATGGCCATGTGCTCCTGTGAGAACAATATTTAACAGTGATAATTGTTGGGCTTGAACAATATGAAGAATGAAGGACTCTGTCCAATCTGCTCCAGCAAAGCCCAGAAGACTAAAGGTCACTGAAAGGCATGATATTAGGATCAACATGTAGGCCAGGGCTGTGCAGGCCTTAAAGTGCCACCAAACGCAGCTTCAGTGATGGGCCTGTTTGTCTCCTAGCCTTGCTCACTGTGGGGAAGTAAATATGCCTTTAATATTTATCTGCACTCTGAAAATTGCCTCTACATGCACCCCTTTGAGGGAAACAGCTGAGATCAATGTGGGACTGGAATATACTAAAGGAACAAGCAGACAGAAATGTTTATTTCTCTGTCCACAGACTAGAATGCCCCCTGAGGGGGAAGACAAGCTGGAAGGAGTGATAGAACCTCCATGACAGACTGCTTGTCTCTGAAAGCTAGGCCTGAATACTTGTTTCTGTTTCACATGGAGGAGATTTGTGCAAAATCATAATGCAATGAAAAATGTATTTTAAATATGGTTTCTTCCAGACTGTCCCGGAGATTAGGATGCTTCAAACCTTATTTTGTTTAGGGCCTTAATAAGAATACCTTTGAGTACCAGTTGCTCTAAATGCCTTATGCCATTAAATTTGACTCCTCCAACTTAAGCACAGTTATTGATATTTCATACATAATGAAACAAGTAAGCCAGGGGTGCAGGACCACTGCTAGTCTGCATATGAACAAAGTCCATGTGGTCCAAACCCTAGGTCCCTTTCTTCAGGGAGTGCTACTATCCATGAATTTTGGACATAGCCAAAGAGATAAATATGCATCATATAGGAATAAATACTGTATGTCTCAAGTGAGTATCCCCTGAACCACTTCCCGAGACAAAAATCTTGAGTGAATTACTTATCGTGAGGGAAAAGTGAGAGAAACAACTTCATACAACTGTCTTGCAGAAGCAGATCTGGCCAGTCCTGCAGGGGCACCCAGGGTGTCTCAGCACCACCTCACCTCAGTAGCTGGGCCACCAGGGCACTGGGCCTGGTGTCCAGCCTTGAAAAGCTGGCCTGTGATGATACAGACTCCTAAGCCCTCTGACTACTTAAAAATCAACACTTGGTTCACACATCCCTTCAAATAGGTCAAGAACCCACTAAAACTTAGGAATTGTTGCTAAGCAACACTAAAATGGACCTGCAAGTGTGCACAGTGACACCAACAAAGTCCACAATACAATTGGAAAGCAAATCCTCACAACCAGAGGAACAGCACAGGTTCACTTTCCAACAGATAGAGCCTCTCCAGCCCTGCCCACCCAAAGTGAAAGCCAGAGCTTTCAGGGGTCCTCAGCTCCCCTCTCAGCCCCCATGTCCACAACCACTGCATCAGCTCCAGCAAAGACAGTGGTTGGTCCACGGATGCAGCATCGCCAACTGCCGGGGGTGGCGTGGGCCATCTTTCCTAAGCCTGGTCCACATCCTCAGAATATGGTGTACCCTCCAAACCCTGGCCTCATCATCACTGTGACTGTCCAGGCTTCTTAATATTTAGATGAGTTTGGACTCTCTGTCTGGCTGTTCCCTTTCATGCTGTCTAGGATGTACAACCAGTTCCTTAGCCACGAAGCTGCGGTCACACAGTGTAAGGTGATCAGGGTCAGTGAGATATCAATTTGCAAACTGCCTCTGCCGCTTCCTTTCCCTGGATTTGGGGCAAGTCACCAGCTCCTCTGAGATTCCTCATCAGTTACAGGGAGAACAGAGAGACTGGCTCAGGTGTTCTTGAGAGGATTGAATGAGGTAGGAAAACCTGCTACACCCATTTGATAATTATTAGTTACTATTATCTTTAGTATTTTGTTAAGTTGCTGTTTTGAAACAAAGACTCATTGCTGTAGCGAAGACAGCCAGATTGGGTTCAAACTCATGATTTATTTTTTTAAATATTTTATTTTGTAAAGAGAATACAAATAGTAAAACAAATTAGAAACAATATAGAATTTCACTCAGCAAAATGATAGGAATTCAAGACTGGGCGTGGAGACACACACCTGTAATCCCAGCTCTTGGGAGGCTGTAAACAGATGAATCACTATGAGTCTGATCTAGCAGTGAAACCCTGAACACCCTGTAAACCCTTCCCTAAAATACAAAAGAAAAAAAAAAAAGGAATTCAACGATGACTGTTATAATGCATATTGTTGTCTTTAAATTAGTTGTTCAGATTACCAGATATAAGATGCGAAATTGGTCACAAAATTAAAAAAATTAAAAGGAGAAAAAAAATTAAGCATCAGCTACTCCTTTCAACAGACCTACAGAAATCAGTAGGGTAATTTTTCAAGCTAGTCTGTGTATATGCATATATATTTCTTTTTTCCTTCCTTCTTTCTTTTCTCCTTTGCCTCATGCCAGTTGTTCCTTCCCTTTGAACAGTTCCTTTCCCTTTCACAGTATCCATTTTACCTTTCAGATTTTATTTATTCTTTCAGATTCTTACACTAGATGACAATACAATGCTTATATATGCGGATCTGATTTATTTCATCTATGAGTATGGTCTCAAGTTGCATCCCTTTACCTATAAAAGCCTGAGTCGATATTTATCAGGAGGTCTAGCCTTAAAATCATGTTAGTGTACTAGAGTTCTTCCTGGCTTTTTTCAGACTACTGAGATTTCAATTTTCAAGCTTTGATACTATCAGCCTTGGCCTGCATAACAATAATTCATACAGGTCAAACTCTAACTGGTGGAGCCTGATGTCACAGAGACAAGGATGAGACTTAGCGTGAGACCCAGTGACCCAGATCCCTCATCCATAATGTGGAATTCTGGCTCGCACCAAGGTGGGTAATAGGACAGCAACACACTGATTAAACACAACAGAGGCCAATAAGGCTCCAGAGAGAGTTAAACCCTAATACTTTAAGGCATCCATTGTATGGAATAAATTAACTACTATTGTAGGCATTTGAAGAGCCGCAATTTATACATTGTCAAGGGGAAATTTGTGAAAACAATCACTTGGATCATCATTTTCTATGCTGTGTCATATGAGGAACCTTAGTTGAGAAAGAGTAATATAAACCAATGATTCATTATTAGATATGCAAGATAATGTTCTACAGCATGAATAACTTAATCTATAGCTTATGACAAAGTTAAAGATAGAAAGGTTCCTTGCTCTTTCTGTTTTGTTTTGTTTTTTATCCTTTAATCAGGACTATTGGAACAATGTAGATACACATAGTGATCATAATCAATCTAGGGAGTTATACCTACATATTATGTATCTTGATTTCTTTTTTTTTCCATTCCCTCCCTTCTCTTCAATCCTTTCTTTACAAAGCTTGTTTCTATTTTTTATTTTATTATTTTATCATCTCTCTTCCTTCCTTTCCCTCTCCTACCTCCAAGTTACATTTCCTTTTGAACACTTTCTTCCTAAGATCACAGCATCTATTAGACATTTTACTTATTTATACTTTCAGTTTCTCAAGCCAGAGAGACAATGCAATACCTACACATGTGTGTTCTATTTAAGAGTTTGATCTCTTATAAGTGTCTCAAGTTTATCCTTCTTTATGACTTAGATGTACTCCCTTTTACAAAAAACAAATAACATCTTCTTTATCCATTCATTGTTGATAAGCATCGAATTGTTTCCAAGATTTAACTATCTCAAACTGTGCTTCTAAAACATGGGTGTGCATATATTGCAGTGATATGATATTCTTGATTATTTTGGAAAGATACCAAAAAGGGTACTGGGGTAAAATGGGACCTCTACTTCTAGTTTTGTAGGAGACTCAACCATGATTTCCCAGTAGTTGGGCCAGTCTACACTCCCACCAACAGTGGAGAAAGGTTCCTTTTCTTCCACAGCCCTATCAATATTTACTCTTGCTTTCGTTCTAGAGTGAGATGGAATCTCAGTGTTGTTTTAATTTACATCTCTCAAATGACCAGTGATGTTGAATATTTTTATATATTTATTTGCTATTTCTACATCTTTATCAGAGAAGTATATTCATGTCTCAGATGCTCAATTTTGGATTGGTTCTTTAAATTTGGGGAGTTTGATTTTTTTTTTTTTGGTTCTTAATATATTTTACATATTAGTTCTTATTCTGAGGAACAATTCACTAAAAATTTTTCCCAGTCTATGGGTTGTCTTTTTACTCTGCTGATGTCTTTTCTTTTTATTTTAAAGAGAATAAAAAATAATACAAAAGCATTAAAAACAACACAGAATTTCAAAAAATAAGATAATAGGAATTCAACAATGGTAGTCATGTAGCATATTGTTGTCTTCAAAGTAGTTGTTCAGACTACTAGACATAAGCATGCAGAATTAACCAAAATGATTAAGCCCTGGGGCTAGGGAGATAGCTCAGGGGTCTCAGTGCCTGCCATGGAAATACAAGGACCCAGGTTCAATCCCCAGAACCACATGATGTGCCATCCCCACAACCCTGGGCATGCCATGCCAGCCACCAAAACCAAGTGTGGTGGTGCATGCCTGTAATCCCAGCACCAGAGAGGCTGACACAGGAAGATCAGTATGAGTCCAGGCTGTGTAGCAAGACCCTGCACCAAATAAATAAATGAATAAATAAATAAATAGATTTTTAAAATTAAAAAAAAAATAAGCACTAACTGTTCCTTTCAATAAACCAATAGAAATTAGTAGTACAATTATCTTAGCTACTTTCTTCTTTGTTTTTCTTTTCCTTCATCCCAATTGTTCTTTCCTATTGAGCAGGGTTTTTTTTCCTTTCACAATATCTATTATACCTTTTGATTTCACTTACTCTTTCAGGTTCTTACACTAAGGAGAAAATACAGTATTTATACATGTGAATCTGATTATTTCACTTATGAGTATGGTCTCTAGTTACATCCATTCACCTATAAAAGCTTTGAGTTTAATCTTTCTTTATAGCTGAGTAATACTCCATTGTACAGAAATATCACGCCTTATTTATCCATTTGTCAGTTGTTAGGAAGTTGCATTGTTTCCAAGGTTTATCTATCACCATTTGTTGCTAGTTGATTCGCTGTGTGAAAGCTTTTTAATAAGATAAGATACCAATTGTTCATTCTTTGTATTATTTCCCATGCAGCCATGGTTTTGTGCATGAAGTCTTTGCCTACACTCATGACTTAAAAAGTTCTACCTATTCTTTCTTCCAGAAGATTTAATGTTTCTAATTTAATATTTACATGTTTGATCATTTTCAATTTTAGTTTTCTACATGTGGATCAGTTTTTCCAACAACAATGATTAAAGAGAATTTCTTCCAGTGAACACATACCTTTGTCAAAGATAAATTGGCTGAGTACATTTGGAGTTGTTTCTGAGACTTTTCATCTGTTCCACTGATCCTCAGGTCTGTTTTTTTGTTTGTTTGGTTGGTTTTTGGTTTTGTTTTTGTTTTGCAGAAACATGCTATTTATATCACAGTAGTTCTGCAGTATAATTTCAAGACAGGGATTGTGATGTTCCCTGCCTTCCCAAAGTTTCCCAAAATTATTTTGGCTAATCTAAGTCTCTCATGGTTTCAAATGAATTTTAGGATTGCTTTCTCTAGTTGTCTCAATTATGTTTTTCTACTAGTATGTTGATTAAGGTTGCATCATAGTTTGAGGAGTATAGCCATGTTCACTCTATGGCTTCTTCCTATCCAACAGAAAGAAATATACATATCCATTTTCTGATAATCTTTTTTGATCTTTTTTTTCAGAGTACTATAGATTACAATGTAAAGTTCTTTATTTCCTTTATTAGATTGATTCCTAAGTATTTTGGGTTTTGATGCTATTGTGAAAAGTGTCATTTCCTTCATTTCTTTCTCAGTGAGTTTCTTATTTGTGTTCAAGAAGACCACTGATTTTTGAGTATTGAGTTTGTATACAGCTATGCTACTGAATTTACTTTTAAAATTTAGAAGTCTTGGTGGAATATCATTTGTGAATAATGGTAATTTAATTTCTTCTCCTATAATCTTTATTCTTTTTATTTCTTTCTCTTATTTAATTGCTCTGGCTAATATTTCCAGAACTACATTGAATAAGAGTGGTAAAAGTGGATTTCTTTCATTTGTTCCTGGTTTTAGAGTGAAAGATTTCAGTTTTTGACTGTTTAGTATGGTATTGACTGTTGGATAGTCATAAATGGAATTTATCAGACTTATATAATGATATTCTATTCCAATTTTGTCCAGGGTTATTAACATGAATAATTGTTGGACTTTGTCAGATGTTTTTTGTGTATCTATTGAGATGATCATGTGATTCCTTTTGTTTTTGACTCTTGATATGGAGTATTATTATATTTGTTGATTTACATATATTGGACCATTCTTGCATCCTACTTGATCATAGAGTATAATCTTTTGATGATTTACTGTATTCTGGTTGCCAGTATCTTATTGAGGATTTTTGACTCATGTTCATTAGGGAGATTGACTTACAGTTTTCCTTTTTGCTTGATCCTTGAGAATATTGCTTCTCTTTCAACTAATTAAAATGTTTTAGTAGTAATGATATTAAATCATCTCTAAACTTCTTGTAAAATTCATCAACAAATTCATCAGGACCTGGACTTTGATAGTAAGTAATTACATTTTCAATTTCATTGACTTGATGTTGAGATATTTAGAATATTTTGCATTTTCTTGATTTAGCTTTGGTAATTCATGTGTCTAGAAATCCATCCATTCTTTTATCTTCACTCAGAGTAAAGATTTTATAAGTAGATATTGGTAATCTTCTGAATTTCCACAGCATCCTTTCTGATTTCACTCTTTTCATTTCTAGTTCCATAAATTGGAAACATTTTTGTCTTTTTTGATAAGGTTGGCTGAGGGTTGACCAATATTACTTAATCTTGCAAAGAACCAACCCTTCAAATTATTGATTCTTGGGCCAGTGAGATAGCTCAGTGGTCTCACACACTTCCTTGGGCAAGCTTAGACAAGTTCAGGAACCACAGTTTGATCCTTGAGACCACATGCTATGCCAGCCCGACCCCCAGAATGGGCTGAGCCAGCCACAAAAACAAAATAAAACATTATTGATTCTTTGTATTTTCACTTCGTCTCACTTGTATTAATTTCTTCTCTGATCTTTATAATTTCCTGTCTCATATGAACTTTCAGCTTGACTTGTTCTTTTCATAAAAGTTTACGCTTCAGGATATAGTTGTATATTTGAGCTCAGTCTTTTTCTGATGTGGAAATGCACTATTGTGCATTTCACTTGTAAGACTGCTTTAATTGTACCCGGTAGGTTCTGGAAGGTTCTGGAATATTGTATTTGCATTATTACTTAATTGAGCAAACTGTCCAGTTTCTTCAATTTCTCCAGTGACCCTGGTGGTTCAGGGGATTGTTATTTAAAAATCATGAGTTTATAAAGGTTTTGTGGTGGATTTTTGCCATTAATTTCCAATTCCATTGGACTGGTCCATGAAAATATTCACTGGATAATTACAATTCCCATATATTTATTTATGCATGATCTAAAAGCTAATATATAGTCTCTTTGGAGAATGTTCCATATACAGATGAGAAGAATTTGTGTTCTGATGTGGAGTGGAACAATGTAGACAACTACTAAGTCCATTGGTTCAAAACTTTGGTTTAGTTCTGATATTTCAGTGTTGGTTTTTTGTCTAGTTGATCCATGCATTTGTGACAGTGGGATATTGAGGTACCCCATTGCAGTTGTGTTATTGTTTATTAGAGTTTTTATATACATTAATATCTGTCTTATATATTTGGTTTCACCAGCATTTGGTGCATTATATTTATGACTATTATCTCTTCCTCTTGGAGTTTCCCTTTAAAAAAAAATCTCCTTTGATCAGTTTTGGCTCCAAGTTTACACTATTTGTAAGCAAATAGAATAGCTGTCCTGGCTTTTTGGGGTTCCAGTTGAATGGAATACTGTTTTCCACCCTTTGACATTCAAACTATGAATTTCTTTTTTAGTCAAATGTATTCTTTTTTCCATAATTTTATTGATAAACAAATAGCAATGAGAGAGTTTCAATTCAAATTGGTTAGGACAGTTTCAATAATTAACACATTGCATACATTCTTTCTAGTGCTTAGTTGCAGTAAAAGATGCAGTCATGATATCCTATTTACAAACACCATTAGAACAAATCACTCTATTCATTAAGAGAATGTAA
>NDGN011475089.1:0-39653 GCA_002564285.1 Tympanoctomys barrerae
TTGAACTCAGGCCCTTGTACTTCCCAGGGAAGCACTTATTCCACTGAGCCATCTCCCCGGCCCTAATTTTTTTTTTTCTTTTTTCAGTACCGGGGATTGAACTTGGAGTCTTGCGCTTGCCAGGCAAGCACTTATTCTACTGAGCTATCTCCCTGGCCCCCAACTGAGCATTATTGAAGGCCTAGGCCTACCCCTTTAGCTTCACCCTCAGCCATGCCACAGCCCTACAGAACTAATGGAAATTTCCTCAGCCTGCCAAGAGTGTTCTGTGTGCTGAGGCTTTATCTCTGCAGTTTCTTTAGCCTGAGCACCCTTCCCAACTTCACCGGGCGCTTTCCTACTACTCATCTTTCAGGACTCAGCTGAGATGTTCCACTTTGAGGGTGCCGCCGCGCCTGACCTGGTTCAAGGGCTCCTGCTTCGCTTGAATGTTGCTCCTGCCTCCCGACTGAGCTACTAGTCACTAGCTTCCCTCTTCCACTCAAGGCCCCCGTGGTGCAGCCACCTGCCTTTCTAAAACACAAATCTTGTCATGTCACTCTCTGCTTAAAATAACCAGTCAATGAAATAATCCATCAATCAATGCTTCAAGGGCTTCTCTTTGTCCTCAGGAAGGTGTCCAAAGCCTTCAGCGGGAACTCAAGGCTTGGTCTCCTTGTCTCTCCCGACTGTTCCACGCACATGGATGCTCTTGTCATCATATGTCAGACATCCCGTACTCACTCTGTTCTCTCCCTCGCCTGGTACTCTCTTCTGCACCTGGGGAACCCATACCTTACCTTTAATAGCTCTGCTATTTGCTCTTCCAGAAAGAGCCATGGTTTTCTCTTGTTCCCGTTCCTGGGTGACTACTTGTGCTTGTGTTCCCAGTCAGTGAGCCTGTCTGCGTGAGGAATCTCCTGAAAGCAGGCTGTCCTGATGCATGGCCGTATCCCCGGCAGTGTCAGCATTGGGCGCAGAGCAGACATGTAGGATACACTGGCTGGTTGAGTGGGGCGAAGAATGAATGAATGGGAAATGAAGCCATCTTTGAGTCATTACTTCTCACCTAGCCCAGAGCTGCCTTTTCCTGAGGGGAGCCCAATTTATAGGCTAGGGGGAAGCAGAAGGAAGGGACTTCTGGAAGGGAGAAAGAAAATCAATAAAAATGTAAATCTGGGGGAGAAAAGCATCCCAAGCTTGCTGTAGAGAGAGATAAGACTGGGCCAGCTGAGCCTTGGCTGACAGTGGAGGAGAGATTAGGGGACAATGGGGCTGCGGCAGGGGCAAGGAAAGGCGCTGTGCCTCCCATTCTATATTTCCTGCCCCTCCCTACCCCCTACTCCATGTGCTCCTTAGATTCCTTCAGGGATGGGAGAAGGGGAGGACGCTTACAGATCCTGATCATCAGGTGCTGTTCTGGGAGCCAGCAAGGTGTTTTACTGTCTGCAAATTTGTGGGAGACAGGGCAAGGCCCACTTAGCTTCACACTGAGGTGAAGAAACTGAGCACACAGAGGAGTGCAGCCATTGTGCAGGGCTGTGCTGTGAAGAAGTGGCAGCCTCGAGGTCTGCACGCTGCCTCCCCGGCTCTGGCCTTCCCCTCTGTGCAGGGTTTCTGATCTGGGATGGCGGACTCTTAGGCAATCTCCCCCCCGTGCTTCAACAAGTCCTCAGTCTCTAAAATTGTTTGCAGTTGTGCACATTCGTGTACGTGTGGTCTTTTAAATTAAAACTTTAAATGGAGAGTCTATGTCTTTAATCAGATCCCTAATGTGGTTGTCATCCAACCCCCATTGTCACCCAACACCTGGGTGATGCCAATCATGGCTCCTGGCTCCCGGCTCCCGAGGGGCCTCTGTCTGCCCTGCAGCTTCCCAGCATGTGTTACAAGCAACAGGAACTCAGGCAGGGCACCAGGATGTCAGGGCTTGTCACCTTGTCCTTGCCTCTGCTCGCCTTCACCACCACTAGCATCTAGCAGGGAGACTTAATGCCACCTTCAGTAAACTCCCTGGGACAGGGAAGGAAGACAGCAAGCTCACGGATGGAAATTCTGTAGGCTCTTCATTGAACAGAGGTCAGAAAATTCTTTTAATCATCCTGAAAAAAAATTCATTTTTTTTAAAAAAGAAAACTAACTGCAGCAAGTAATAAAAAATGTTATTTTCTTGGATTATGTGGTGTATTTCTTTTTCTGCTTCTAGGTAAGTGTTCACTTTCTCACCTGTGTACAGGTTGAACATCCTTAATCAGGAAGTTAAAATCTGAAATGTTCCAAAATTTGAAACTTTGTGAGTACCAACACAGTACTATCAGTGGAAAATTCCATACCTGTTCTCATGGGCTTCTGTCAAACACAAGCACACTGAACGGTATGTGTATAAGATGCATATGGAACATAAGGGAACTTTGCATTTTGATTAAGGTCCCACCCCTAAAGTATCTCATATATGCACATATTCCAAAATATGAAAAAAATCCTAAATGCCAAAGTGATTTTTAGCACTTTGGATAAAGGGCACTCAACCTGTATTCATTATTTTGTATTCCTTTTCTTAAAGAAGTCTTCCTCAAGTTGTATTAGCTTTCGTTCCCACAAGATTTGGACTCAACCTTGGCTCCATTACTTGTTTTCTGTGTGGTCTTAGGTGAGTCACTCATCCTTTCTGAGCTGGTTTCCTCGTCTCTAAAATGTAAGAATTTGGAAAGGTGAAGACCTAGCCCCATGACCTCCTTCCATTTTTGAAGCCATGACTCAAGGAAGTAACCCAGCCAAAGGAAAATTAGCCCAGAATATAAAGTGAGGGAAGGATGCAATATACCAGAAATAATGGTGAGCAATGAACCCAGTAAAATTTAAATCTAAATAACTGGAAATAATGTGGTTGTTGCAAACCTCTAATGCAGTTTATAAGAAAGGATTTTTGTAGTAGAAGAGACATTACACAAGAATAAATTGAATAATAAGCCATAACTATAATTCCAAATTATATCTGCAAAACCTGGGCAACAGAAGGAAGGAGAAGGAATATAAACCTACAGAAACCACGTCTTGTTGGAGGCGACTTTGAAATTCCTGGCATTGACAAATACAGGCTCAGATATTTGTTAAACATTTACAGTTAAGCAGTAAAATGCATTAGGAATTAGACCTCTATGCTCCTTCATCTTTCACACGGGAAAGCCCCAGCACTCTGGCACTGGGAACTTCCCAGAGGCCAGGAGCCATACATGCCCTCACCCAGAAAGGCTGGGCACAGGGTGCGATCAGCTATAGCTCAAAGGGTGGTGCCTCCCAAGGCACAGGCTCCAGGGTACAGGTGACGACGGATAGAACTGAGAGTGATTAGGAGACACCCTCCAGGACAGACAAGACTGGGAAGAAAACAAGACAAGGCCTGTCATAGCAAAGGATCAGGCAGCACCCTGGGAACCAGAGGTCACCACTAACTTGAACCTCATGGTATTGCACACTGTCTACACAGGACCTGTGCCAGGGACTTAGGCATGGGAAAAGAGAAGCGGAAACTAGGATTCTATTCACAAAAGTCATAGAGTCTTTAGTGGCCCCTTGTCAGGTGTGTGAGATCTTGACAATGCAGAGATAGCAATTATGTTATGTCTCCGAAGTTGGAAATTGCCCAAGTGTATGGCTGGGTCTCTTCCATTCTAAGGCCTCTAAGGCAGGTGCTGGGGTTCACCCCTAAACTGTGGCTGCCTGAGCGGGGACTTCCTGAGTTCCAGAGGGAGTCTCACCTCCCTCCATGGAGTTACTTGGCAAGGCTCTATACCAGGCTTTCACCCCAGGGTTTTGCCAGGCTGGAAGGTCCTGAGGGGGAAGCCAGCTTCCTTTTCCTTGGTGTGGCTCCTCTTAATTAAAAGCCAGATTTTGGCACAGCCTCCAGGGGGCGCCAAAGGGACAGGTCACAGCTGAATGAACCTGCAAGCTGGTGAATTCACTCCCACCTCACAGAGGAGCGACCTGAGGCTCAGGGAGGGTGCTCCAGGTCGAGGACAGCCTGGTCTGCTTTGTCCATTTCTCTATCCTAGAGCCCCAGCCAAGAAAACGCGATTTGGGGTCAGCTGGCTGCTGGGGGAGGACTTGGGAAGACCCTCTTGTTTCAGAAGTGGTCAATACAACCCCCTCAAATAAGCCATTGGTTTTGATGGGAAAATAAAGGCCCAGGGAGAGGGGTGTGCTAAGTCCCTCACAGTTTAGTGGTGGAGCCAGATGCAGAACACAGTGTTCCTGACATCAGTCTTGGGCAGGGACCCTGAGGAACTACCACTGTGCCTGCCACTCTTGGCCAGGGTGAGTCCCAGGACAGCTCACACACTGGAATCCATCGGCTTCTTGTCTTGCCCTGACATTAGCAGTTGTTGCTGTGGGCCAGGGCTGGACGCAGTTGCCTTGGTCTCTTCTTCTTTGTTCTGCTGCTTCAGGACAGTCAGAACCAAGGCGAAGCACACCAGAGAACCAGTTTTGAAGAAGAACTGGAGGCCAACAAACCTGAGGAAGAACAAGGGGCTGTGAAATGAGGACCCCAGATCCAGGGCCTGGAGGTCCTTGAGTTGGCAGTGAGCATCAGGAGACACTTGTACAGGTGGACACTTGGAGGTTGGGGGTCACTGACCCCTGTGGGGCTGGAAGCTGTGCAGAAGGATCATGTTCCCCTGCTCTGTCCTTGGCTGTGATAAGGCCCAGGCTTTCTCTATGTTTCTCTCAGAGACTCAGGGGCCTGACAGGTGCCTTGGGATGGCCTCACCCCTACAAAGAACACAGCTTCTATGTTTGCTTAGCTGGCCAAGGCCCTTTGACTTTTTCTTTCCTAGGAAGTGTCCCCCCCTCCAAGCCCATGGAAACTGTGTCCTCAGAGCTGGAAGTGACCTGTTCTCTGCCCCTGGCCTGGCTAACGAGTCCTTCCCACATTCACCCCCCACCAGCAGCTTCTGCACCTTCACATTCTTTTGAGCTCCCTGGTGTACAGATGTGTAGACTGAGCCTCAGACGGATTGGGCTTTCTCCCAGCCTCTACCGTATCTTACAGCTGGGATGCTCCCAAATCTCCACAGGACCTGAAGTCTACTCCATCATCAGCGAGCTTGCAGACCAGGCCCAGCTGTGTCAGTGGTTAGTTGGGTGACTTTGGGCTCCCTACTTTAGCTTTCCTTTTCCTCATCTGAGAGTAGAGCTGTCTAGCTCACGGGACTGGTGAGCTCAGCCCTGGAAATGGCACTTGTTGCCAGGTAGGTGCACTCATGTGCTTCCCAAATGGTGCCCTGCCGGGGTCCTGTGGGTTCCACAGCACCCTTCCCACAGCCCCTGCCAGCGTCTCACCGGTTTCGGAGCAAGTCAAGGTCATAGTAGCGGCAGACAGCTCGACGCCCACAGCTCAAGGCCCAGTGCACACAGGTGGTGTCAATGGCGCTGCCGTGGATCACAGGGCTCGGCATCCAGGCTGGGGGAGGTGGTGGTCAGGGGCCAGTGAGGCTGGGGGAACCCCAGCCTCCCTGCAAGTACTCGAGGGGTCCAGGCCACAGGCCCAGGATCTGGCCTTCAGCTAGCCCCTTACCACGTACCACAGGGAGCCTCGCCTCTGTTGGGTGGTGTGCCTTCCATGTGCCCAGCCACCTCCAAACCCCGGGTGCCCCCATATTTATTAGCCCAAGGTCAGGCCTGTGGCCCCTAGGTCTGGTACACAGTGAGTACCTGGGCCCCATCACCACCGCCTTGGGGCTCAACCAGGCTTTTTACCCAAGACTCTCAGGAGCATGAACTGGATGCCCACGGCCAAAGTCTTGTCTTCTTTCTTCACTCCCCTAAAAACAGGGAACAGGGACATGAGACTGAGAGGGCCACATAGCAGTGTGGACTCTCCCCACGCCCTTCTCCCACTGTCCTTGTCCCCTCTCCCAACCTGAGGATCCAGCCAAGGGGCTCAGGCCCTGTATTCCATCCCTTCTCAACCTGCAGAACCCACACCCACTGGCCATCACGGTCCTGTACCGCTTCCCTGTGTTCCCCACCATGGACATCACTCTTGTTTCCCTGGTTCCACCAAGTCCTCTTCTTCCTCCTACACTTGGCAAGGCTGGAGCAGGGACAGTCAGCTCCTGTTATAGCTTTGCCACTATTGTGACATAGTGGCATGTGTTTAAGGAGCACTTTCTATGGTCTCAGCAACTCTACACTGTACTTCCCAGGAAGGAGGAGAACACTCGCCCCATTTCATAGGTAAGCAGACTGATCCTAGACAGGCTCAGTGACTTTCAAGGTCCTGTGGCTCTCAGAAGCAGAGCTGGGACTCATGCTGTCCACAGTCTGTATTCTCAGCTTCCTGTGACATCTAATCCCCTTCTTTCTCTCACATGTCACCCTGTTTCATAGATTCCCATGTCTGCTAATTGTCTCAGGGGCTCCATCCCCTTTTGATTTTCTAGAAAGTAGATGCTGAATGGAATAAGCCTAGCAGACTGGAGTTATCTTGCTTTGAGGTCTTCTTATGTCATCCCTATCCCAGGACATCCTGACTTTGGACTTGGACTTGGGCAGCAACTTGTGAGACCCAGAAACACTTTCAGAACAGGGGCTGGGAAGATCTTGTACCAAGAAGTAGCAGCCAGCATGGGCTGGGTGCTCAGTAAGCACTTACTAGGTGCTGCGGCCTTGAAGGGCGTGGAGGTTGGGCCCACAGGGGTGCCATTTGCTCCCTGGATGCACCTCTGTGGCTCAGCCAGTGTGTGTAGGGGAGGGAGCTCCCCTCTTCCTTACTGTGTGATGGTCTCACTTGGGGATGACACTGTGTAGCCTCCCCTCCCAAGATGGCAGGGACAGGATCAAGAGCCTGAGCTCTGGCTGGAGCACTTGCTGTATGATTGGGGACAGTGCCCGAAATGACTGAGCCTATCTTTTTGTCTTCAAGGTGGGGAAAAGATGGCTCAGAAGGTTTCCAGGGGATGAAGTTAGGGTACGGAGGGCACCTGGCAGGTCATGGGGGGACCAGGGTACTTGTGTGTTCCTTCCTCCAACTCCCCCTTGGACTGTCCTGGCCATGGCTGAGGGCCTCTTGGCATGCACCCACCCTGCCCTTGCTGTCACCTTAGGATGAGCATGAAGGCGGGAGTGTGGGTGACACTAGCCAGCGCTGCTCCCAAGCTGACCAGCAGGATGAAGGGCAGCACCAGGTGGCTGCAGGCAGAGTCGCAGGAGCCTGCAGACACAAGGCCTCCCCCAGCCACACAGCTACAGTTGCTATAGAAAACCTAGGGAGGAGGAGAAAAGGGGAGAAGGGGTTCAGAGCCTCCAAAGAGGCAGCTACTAGGGGCCTGAGCCAGGAAAAGGCTCCCAAGGTGTCCCATGGCCCACTGCCAGCTGAAGTGGAACTGAGTGTGGGTGGCTTGGGCAGGTGCCTGGACACAGGCTGCCCTGCACACGTGGGCTGAGCCAGGCCTCTAGCCACGGGGGAGAGAGGTACAGTGATAAGGGAGAGGGACTAGAGGAGCACCACCCCCACACGGAACACATTGATGGCAAGGGAATGTCTTCACTGTACTGGATTGCGTTCAGTCTCTGGTGGAAGGGAAAGCTTCCAGCCAAAGACTCTAAGAGGAAGCCCAGCCACCAGCACTCTCAGGCATGTGTCAGGAGCAAAGCCAAGCCAGGAGCCTGGGCTTTACTCCTCTGTCAAAGAGCTTTCTTTTTCTGACCTGTGCACTGGTGCTGCCAATGGAGGCAAGGATTGGGCTTATCCGCTCGCAGGGCTTTTAGGCATGGTGGAAATGAATCCTGGTGGTCCTGGGTACATGTGCCCTGGCAGTGGCTTGGAGGATGGACTGGGTGGGGAGGCCCACGAAGAACCCCTTGTGAGTTGGGGTGGATAAATAAAGGGATTTGGATTTGAAGTAATCCAGGTGGTAGATTAAAGGAAGAAAGGGAGAAGAGGGAGAGGGGGAGAGGAGAAGGGAAAGAGAGGAGAGGACAAGTGAAGACAGAGGAAGGAGAGGAAACACTTAAGCTTTAGCAGCTGACACTCTCTTGGCGCCCTGTGGAGCTGCTGTGTGTGTGAGCCAGGCAGACACCAATCCACACTGCAGGACAAGTGGCTTTTGGGCCTTGGCTTACCGACTAAGTGACCTGCACATACAGCAGGGGGACAGGCAATGGAAAAATTCCTCACGGTCAGGGGACTCCTGCTACTGGTCCTGGCTCAAGGGAGAGGTGCTGGGATGCCCCCAAGGCTGAAGAGTTTCCTCTCCGGGTCTTTGTGGTCGTTCGCTCACATGCATCTTATCCCCACCATGGCAAGTTCCTCCATAACTGCCTTCAGCCTCTCCAGCTGCCTCTGAGTCTCCTGCTCCAGCCAGAGAGCCTGAGATCCTGCCAGCTACCAAGTTTCTCCCTCACTCTGTTGCTGAACACAGCTGTGCCAGGCGTGGATCAACCCTTCCTCATGAAAGGGCATTTGTAGGCAGCCTGAGGAGGCACACGTGGCAAGAGACGGTTCTGGGCCCGCCTGAGGGCCCTGGGTGCTGACCCAGTCTCAGCTGCCCGCTGATCCAGATGGTGCAGCAAACTGAAGCTTCTGCAGCCCATCCAAAGGGTGCCTGGGCTGGGAACAGAGCCTCAGGGGTTTTAGTTTTTAAATTCTGTTTATTTTTGTGCTGCTGGAAATTAGGCCTCACTGCACCAGTGGTGTCAACCACTCCACTCCTGAGCTACATCCTCCACCGCTCAGAACCTTGGTTTAGGTCCAGCCCCGGCATAAGACTCTCAGCTCTGCTTAGTCCTTTCCTGGGCCTTCACTTTCCATCTGTACAGTGGGGTGAGTAGGAATGACTACTTGAAATCTCCCGGGGCCTCTGCCTGTCGCTGGCCCTGCAGGCCTGTCTCACTCCATGCCTCCAAACGTTCTTGCTCTCTCTCTGGCGCTCTGCCCTCTGTCACTGTCTGTCTCACTCTTTCCTTCTGTTGGCAGATGTAGGACATTATTTCCTCAATAAGCTTTCATTGCCAGCCTGGGCTGGGAGAGGGGAGCCCATCTAGCTCCCAGCAGTCTGTAGAGAAGGCATAAGAGGAGATCACTTGTAGCAAGCCCAGGGTGCTGATGGGAAGAAGTGGTCGCTGTGGGTACAGACAAGGATGGAGGGAGGCAGCCCACCTTGAGGGTCCCAGGAGGCTTCAAGGAGGCAGCATTTTTCCAGATCTTTGAAGATGAATGGGCAGATTAGGACCTGGAAACAGTGATTTCTAAGCAGGGGGAACAGCTTGGACAGATACCTGTGCGCATGCGCGCGCACGTACGCACGCGTGCGCGCGTGCGCAAGAGTCAGATAAGGAAGGGCCCTGAACACCAGGGAAGGACTGTGGACTCTATCTGCAGAGCAGCTGGAAGCCATGGCTGGGTTGAGGAGGGGCCTGACAGGATCACGTGTGTGCTCTCACACTTGAGGCTGTAGTGTGGAAGAAGCCGAGCAGAGTGCATGAGAAGAGAGAGAGCAGGGAGGAGGCTGGCACAAGCCCAGTCAGTTGACAAACCTTCACTCAGTCCCTCTTCTCTGCCAGGTGCTGGGTGCGGCCTGAGGGGGGAGGGGAGCTGCTGAGGACCCACGGGCAGGGGGCTCCGCGCTTCGGGGCCTCCAGGGAGTGGGGAAACGCCATCAGTGTGATGAGCTGCAGTCTGTTCTGCCTGAGCCCTGGGGGCAGAGGTTGCAGCAGAAGCCCGCCTCACCTTGTTCTTATCCTGATCCGCCTGGACAACCTGGGCTGCGCAGCCAGCGTGGCAGGGGGTGATGTACTCCACACGGGCGCCAGCGTCGCAGACTGGGTTAAAGCCATCCACGGAGCAGGAGCAGGGTGCCATGCAGCCCGGAAATGGCTCCACTCCGGGCTGGGTGCTGGGGAAAGACAAGGCAGGAGGGTTGGCCTGGCGCTTCTTCCCCAGGCCGCAGCCAGGCTCGCACTCCAGAGTGTAGGCGGCGCCTAGAACCCTGAACTGCTCCCGAGGTCCAGGACGGCTCCACTGGCTGGGCTGCCCTGCCGGTGGGGAAGTGTGAGCAGGGGGCAAGGCTGAGCTCGGGAGGTCCTTCGTGCAGAAGCGGGGAGTCCCGCCGCGGCTTGAGTGCGCTGCTAGCCCTGAGCCCTGCACATCTGAGCTGCTTCTGCAAACGTCACGGGGAGCAGTGGCTCTTGTGTAGGGAATCTAGGGAAATTCCTCCTGGAGCTTAGATGAAGAGGCCTTTCTTTCCGGGAGTTGGGCTACTTCCTCTTCTCAGAAAAGTTCAGACATGTATGGGGGTTCAGCCAGGGGACCTGACCAGATGTGGGATCTCCAGCCTGCTCGCGCCTCTGTGGGCCTCAGTTTTCCTGTTTGTTGGCGAGGCCAGGGTTCCTTTCTCCCTGCTGCTGCAGCCTCACAACCCTGCCCTACCCACTATCCTGCTCACAGCGTTCAGTCTGGCCTCCCGCTGGGGGGACTGCTCTCAAATCCGAGGGTGCCTTGCCTGCTTGGTCAGGGCAAGATAGGGGTGGACGGAGACATGAGGTCAGAAAGAGGCTGAGTTGGAGGGGACAGATCACCCTGGCAGGGAGCAGGAAGGTGGCCCCTGGGACACAGGCGATGACCTGGCTTCATGCAAGGGGGAGCACAGCACAGCACACCTGACACGAGCAGAGACTCAGAGAGGCTGGCACGGGGTCATGGGGTGCCAGGGCCACATCACGTGGGAGGGGAATAGTAGGGGAACTCGGACATTCTCCTCTGGTCTTGGGATGTTAGAATGGGCACTTGCCAGAACCATGGGCTGCCTGGGAGGGGGCCTCGAAAGCTGGCATACTCTCAGATCTGTGCACAGGAGGTTGGCAGGGGCTAGGGAAGCTGGGGGAGGGGAAGCTGCTAAGATGGTCTTAGGAAGCTTGGGGGAGGGACAGGGGCATGTGGCAGAGGTGAGCTCCTCCCTGCTTAGGGCCAGGGTCCCTTCTCCCCCTCTGAATGGGGACAAAGATCATCAAGATCATCGTCAAAACAGTTGTCCCCTCCTCTCACTGGACAGTGCTCCTGGTGGTGAGGCTTCCATGGGAAGGGGCACAGGCTGGCACTGACTGAGCTATGGAGCCATCAGGAATCTGTACCAGGGAGACCTGCCAGAGGAGAAGCACTTTCTAGAGCCTTCTGCCAGCAGCTGGAAGACCAAGAATATAAGAGCCAGTGAGGGCTCTTCTTCATCCCCTCCTCTCTCCTTGGCCACATGGAGCTGGGGGCTTCTGTGGGGAGAGTGATGGCCGAGGCTCTGCCCTCTGGGTAGGTGACCTCACCTCTCTAAGCCTCACGATGCTTCTCTGTAAAATGAGCAGAAGGAGGCTCAAAGAGATGTAAGAGAGAAATGCTGGGCCTGGACTTGGGCACATAGGAGTCCCTCTGTTTGTTGTCTGTATCACAAATGCAAGGTTTTTCTTGGCCCCCTCCATTGGTCCCTGAAAGTTTCTTCAAAGAATTAAGACTCAGAGCTTGATAAATTAATTGCAAAAATGTGGATGAGCACAAAGATGAGCAGCCAAAGCCATGAGAGAGAGGGAGGAGAGATGGGCAGCCTCACTTTTTCTATGTACTTGCAAAATTGTGGTAAAATAGCCATTTACTTTTTACTCAAAAGATCACTGAAAGACCTGCAACCTCCTCAGGCTAGGGACTTCCCAAGGCCACAGCTGTAGGTGGCCATGCTGCCTCCCAGTTCCAGAAAAGGAGAGGGGACGGGGGAGGGAGACAAGAGTGGGGAAGGTTATAAGGGGGCCTTGGCCCTGAGCCAGGCCTGCAGCCATGCAGAAGGAGTCCCAGGTGAGGGGACGCCAAGGAGTAGGTGGAAGAGAGGAGATGGAAATTCTAGCCATGTGTTAGGCCAGCCTAAGCCTGGGCTTGTTTTCAAGAAAAGCAAGATTACTTTGGGGAAGAGCTGGGATGAAACTTCCAACTTCTCCAAAAGGCTCCCAGGGAGAGGGTCTGTTTGTTGTACAAGGGCAGGAAGGAAACATCAAGAATCTTTCTCTAGGAGGGTGCAGGCATGGCACTGCTTTAGGGACAAAGACTGAGAATTCTGGAATGTTTGGGGTACAGAACCGTAGAGCCAAGAATCTCAGACACTCGGTCTGTGCCGACCTATCCTCTGTGGTCTCCATGAAGGGGCTGCCCACCCCTGGTTCAGCCACTCTCCCACCCCAGGTCTCCAGGGATGGAGCTTATTTGCTTCTGGACAGGCCTAACTTCTGCCTGGGAATAAAAGCCTCTGGCTGGGCTGGGTCCTGTCTGCTATGACCTGGATTCTGTCCCACTCAAGCTGGGCATACAGGGCTCAGGGACACTGCAGGTTCTACTCACAGGGGCCTTTGCCCTGCCTTGGCCTCCAGCCCTCCACAGGCCTGAGCTCTCCTGGCCTTTAAGTTCCATCTGTGCCCCTTGTAGCTGTACCTGTTGGGTCACTGGAGCCTTCCAGAGAGAGAGTATCTTTTGCTTGGGAGGGAGACACCAGGGAGCTGAGAGTGCGGCAGGGGTGCCCCGAATGGACTTCTGCCCAGGGCCTGCCCACCCTGCCCCCTCCACTCACCCAGGCTGCAGAGTGATGCCTGCGATCTGGTGGGCTGAGCAACCAAGGAAGAAGAGAGGCAGGCTGACTACCAGTGCCAGCAGCGACCCAAGCAGGCAAAGGGTTCCACAGCGCATGGGCCCCAGGTGGAGGCGCTTGACCAGGCTGCTCCCCACCACGATGCCCACGATGGCCGAGGGGATGGTGAGCCCGCCAATGAGCATGTTGGCGAAGGAGGCTGTGACCGAGAACTGGCGCTCCAGGAACTTGGGCAGGAAGGTAGCCATGCCTGCCACCATGGACGACATGCACACCTGAGACAGGACCACCAGCAGGAAGATGGGATGGCGCAGGGTCCGCAGCAGCACCCTGGGGAAGACTGTGGGCAGGTGGAGCAGAAATCAGAGGGAGCCACAGCCCCTGAGTCTGCCCACCCTGCCCTGTTCTATTCAGCTGTTCTTTCTACTCCTCCTACCTCATCCCATTTGATTCTGCTGCATCCAGTTCTAACCCACTCCATTTGACTCCTTTCCGTTCAATTCTTTCACAGCTTTGAATCAGATTTCATTTTATTCAATGTGTTTATTTCTTTCTTAAAATATTTTTAGTACAGGGTCTACAGGGGTCTTACTACACAGATTGGGCTCATAGTGATCCTCCTGTTTTCAGCCTCCCAAGTATTGGGATTAGAGGTGCACGCCACCATGCTTAGTCTCAATCACTGTCTCAGCATGTCCCGGGGGTGGGGCTGGCTCAGCACACCGGGGATTGAACCCTGGTCCCTGCATCTGCCTAAGCAGGCGCTTTAATCCGCTGAGTTATCTGGCCAGCCTAATGTGTTTATTTCTATTCAATTCTGCTCACACCCATATGGTTCTGTTTCATAACTCCCTTTTGATTCTATTTCACTCATTCTCATTTAATTCTTTCAGTTCTACTCATCACACTCCTTTTCTCCCCATACTAGGTCCTTTCATCATGTCCTGTAGCTTTTTTTTTTTTTTTTTTCCTTACCAGGGATTGAACTTGGGATCTTGCACTTGCCAGGCAGAGACCAGAGGGAAGGGACTGAGATGTCTCTCTGGCCCATGTAGCTCTTTCTCAACCAGACCTGGGACCTCTGTTCTGTGCCCCCAAACCAGCCCTGCATCCCTACCCTGATTTCCCCTTCCTAGTTTTTTTCTAGAGTAATGTAGCTAACAGACAACACATTTCAGTCATTTAGGTCACCCCACCCATTTTACTTTTCTTTTTTTTTGAAGCAAGGTCTTGCTCTGTAGTTCAGCCAGGTCCTTAACTTTGTAGCCCAGACTAGCCTCAAACTCATGGCAAGGGGGCCGGTGAGATAGCTCAGCAGTCTAAAGCACCTGCTTAGGCAAGTTTGGGTGAGTATGCAGGGACTGTGGTTCGATCCCCAGCACACATGCCACACCAGCCCTGCCCCCAGGGAGGGCTGAGCCAGCCAGCCAGCCCGCCCCCCCCCCCCACACACCCCTCAGGGCCATCCTCCTGCCTCAGCCTCTGAAGTTCTGGGATTACAGGCATACAGCACCATGCCTGGCACTCTACCTATTTTAGTTTTAGAGTGACGTTTATTTATTTATTTATTTTCTGTGTTAATTGCTGACTGTTTCAAGCCTGGAACATCATAATCACTCAGTAAATGTTTGTGCAATGAAGGAATGAATGGATGGATATATAGATTAACATATGACCAAATGTCAAAATATCTAGGGCAGAGTCTAAGGGCTCCAGAGAAGGTGTAAGCTGGGCAGACTTGGTGCTGGGAGGCTGTCCAGGGTTGAGGAGAGCTGGGGCCCACAGAGTGAGTGGAGAGGTGAGCCTGGGGCAGGGAAGTGCTCTGAACACAAGCCTGTTACCCTGAAGGGCACACGGTGTTGGGTGAGTCCCTTCTCTCTGAGTCCCAGTTCCCACAGCAGTAGGGACAGCACAGGGGATAGCCAAGGGCATGTTGAACCTTACCCCACTGTCACCAAAGGACAGCCATGCTTCTGCCTATAGTAGGTAAAGCTAAAGTGATGGGCAGCTGTGGGGGAGAGGGCAAAAGCCTTTTCTAGAAGCAGCCAACCATTTGCTAGACTGGGCTGCAGGGAGAGGAAGCCATAAGGGTCCTCTGGGCCAGTGGGCCACACCTCCTGTCTCTGCAGTGGCAGGACCAGGGCCTCTCCCATGGGAGAGGAGTTCTGTCTGTCTTTAGTGCATGTCTGAACCAGCTAATCATCTAGAACCTTGGGCTTAGCCATTCCAGGAGCTGTTTTCTTAGAAGCCAGGAAATAAAGACAAATGGTCTAGGTGGAGCAGGGGGGGGGGGTTGGGGCTGTGGCTTTCTCCCTTCTTTGTGTTCCAAGCCTGCCTCCTGACCCTAATCCCTTGCCACATATGCTATGCATCCAGCCAGAATTTGGAATTGAATGATGTGGTCCTGGTTCTCACTTCATGTAGCTGCTGCAGTTTCCTGCACCCCTGATTCCTCATATAAACCAGGGGATTTCAATCTAGCTTTGCCCAAGTAGTATGGATGCCTTCACTGCAAGTGGGGCCCAGGGAAGGGCAGGGGCATGCCAAGTTCATTCAGGGAGGCGAGGGCTCACCCAGGACTCCCGTGGGTCTGCTGACCCTTAGTCCATTCTCCTGGCCCCCTCTTCCCCCTCAACCTTGCCCTCCCTGGCGGCTTGGCTTCACAGGGCTCCTTCCTGCTGCACGAATCACTGCAGTGTACTGTGCAGCCCTCCTCCACTCTCCTTGGCATCCATGGCCTTCTCCAGGACAGATGGAAAATTCCTGGAGGGCAGGGCTATGCAATTTGCTTAGATGGTGTTACCTGAAGGGTAATTCCAGGGCTTGCTTCCAGCTCACAGGCAAGTCTTCCCATAAAACAAGGCTTTCCTCAGCCCTGCGTGATGTCTCCCCATCAGGCAAACTAGGGCCTGCTGCAATCAGCAACTATGTCTTCCTCACAAGTCAGCTCAGAGGCCAGGTTCCTTCCTCAGTTTAGGTCTATGTGAGTCAAGAGCTTCTACCTCTCCCCTGGTTCATGGAGGTCAAAGCCAGGCCTTGGGTTCAGACTGGCCCCTCTGGAGCTCAGAAGAAGCCTAGATGTCCAAGCAGCTACAGGACCTGTGGTCAGCCCTGCCTTGGTCTCCTGAAGGAGCCTATAGAAACTGCAGCTATCGCTGATCTAGAACACCCACTCTATGATTCAATTTCAGTGACTGATTCCAGCATCTCTCTAGGCAGGAGCCAAAGCAGTGATTAATAAGCTCTCCCTGGCGCAGTGTGCAGAAGCTTCCAGCAGCTGGTGTCGCCTAGGTTCATGAGGCCAACCCCTCCCCCCCTCCAGCCATGGCCCCATGGAGTCCAGGCTTTGCTTTGCTGGGGATGCTGGGGCATGAGGGACTTTATTACTGATACTGCAGCATTAAGTCTTGAAAACCTCTTCCAGGAACTGGGGCCAATTATTTCCTGCTGCAAAAGTCCTCAGTGGAAGATAAGCATCATCCTGAGCCAGAGGCAGCTCTACTTACATCTGGGGTATGGCCACAATGAGGACAGTAGCATCGATGGTCATGGAAGTAAGTGAAGCTTACAGAAGCTGGCTGTTGAAGCAGCATACGGGACTTTCTATACATCACCTCGCTTGATTCTCACAATAATCTTGGGCGTGGCACAACACGGATTGTTGACCCAATCTTTCAGATGAGGAAGCTCAGGTTAGAAAAGTAAAGTAACTCTACAGGATTGTACCCCAGCCGATGTGGGCCAGGCCTCAGTACTATGTCTTTTGATGTGCCATTTGGTGCTTTTCAGGAGCCCAACACTCAATAAATGTTCATGGAGGTGAGATCTGGTCCCACAGGGACTTGGGATACTGACTGAGTTCATTGTCTCTGGATCAGAGCTGCAAAACTCTTCTACATTGCAGTCTACCTTTCACTGTACTGAGAAAATGTACAGGGTACAATGAGGCCTACAGAAGGATGGAGATCCAGAACTAAAGCTCAGGGCTCCCTTCATCTATGCTGCAGCCTGGAAACTGAACAAATATTTATACTGGAGGCCTCTGTTCTCAGGGTCAGTGCTGAGTAGGAGGAGAAGAGCAGAGGACATGACCGTCAGCAGCGTACTATGTGGGGGAAGGGCTGGACAAGGACACGGCACAGATGAGAGCTGATGTAGAAGCTGGGAGGGCAAGCACCGAGAGGAGGGAGGGCAGCGGCTGTTAGCTTGGAGAGCCAGGCATGGTGGTAGGCAGCATGGCTCTTGCCCTTGACCTACAGGGACAGTGTGGTTTGAATATGCAGTGCTCCCCAAAGACTCTGTGTTGGGGGTGCGATCTCTATTGGCCTATCATGAAGATACTAATGTCATCAACGGTTTCCAGTGATCGGTTTATAGCTGAATGGGCTTAGGAAGTGGGGCTTTGACGGATGAAGCAGGTCACTGGAGCCAGACCTTGAAAGAATACATACATCTTATCCCTGGCCTCTCAGCTTCTGTCTCTGGCTCTTTCTGGCCTTCCCTCTGCTCCCTTTCCTTCCTAGCTCCCACAAGGTAAGCACTTTACTCTGCCACCCCATTCTGCCTTGTCGAATAGGCCTCGGGCATGGAATTGGGCAACTATGGGCCAAAACCTCTGAGCCATGAGCCAGATCCAGTTTTTCCTCCTTTAAGTTTTTTCCTCAGGTTTTTTTTTCTCAGAGCAACAAAAAGCTAACACAGGGACAAGGACAAATTCAGTAGATGACAAGAAAAATGTTTCAAATAGGACTACATGAGCAAAGATTCACAGGAATTCACGATGCTTTGAGGGGCTGTGGTCAAGAAAGGCAGGAAAGGGCTGGGGAGATAGCTGGGTGGTCTAAGCACCTGCCTGGCAAGTGCAAGGAGCCAGGTTGATTCCTGGTACCATATGCTTTGCCAGGTCCAGAACCCTGGGCATGCTGTGCCAGCCACTGAAACTGGGCATGGTAGCATACACCTGTAATCCCAGCACTGGGGAGGCTGACACAGGAAGATCACTATGAGTCTGAGCTGGGTAATGAGACCCTGTACCAAGTAAATTAAAAAAAAAATATATATATATGTATATATATATATATATATATATTTTTTTTTTTTTTTTTTTTTAAAGAAGAAAGGTAGGCAAGGTCTGGGCCTTGTACAGCCTCAGTGGTGCCTCTGGCCCGCCTTCTTCAACCCTGGCCTATGGCCACTTACCTTTAATGAACTGGATCACAGTGAGGTCTGCTGACACTTGGGCTGGGTTATCTTGCTTCTTTGAGGACTCCCTAGGGCTCTGTTCAGAGGGGGAGTCCTCAACCTGGGGAGACAAACACCTAGGGCAGTCAGTTGAATACCAGAGGTGCTACGCAGAGACAGCTGTGGGCTGCGTGAGGGAGATCTGAGAGGAGCACAGAAAAGGGATTTTGTTACCACAAGGGTGGCAATGGGGACTAGCAAGTGTTCCATTGGTTCCTGGCCCTGAAGGTATTGAGCAGGGGTTTAGAAAGAGGAAATAAAATTCTTGTGATTCAACTTTATCATCACAACCACCAGCATCCTAGTAGTCACTAACATTACCATTCAAATCATCACTATGACCACCTTTATCATTACGATTCCTGATACTTTAAATATCCTCTTCCTTTGCATCACAAAATTCTGAATAAGTGATCAGTTTATTCATGATGAATAACAGTACCATGTGGTACCTGCATGATGTAATGAGTATCACTGTCTTAATCTTGGTCACCGTCATCAGCATTATCGTTATTGACACAGCTCAGACTCGTAGTGATCCTAGTGGGATTCCAGGTGTGCACCACCACGCCCACTTTTGCTGTCCACTTGGCACAGCATGTGGTGCCCAGCATCAAACCAGGGTCCTTGCCAGTCAGATGTTTACACCGTTGAGCTATCATGATTGCTACCATCTGTCACCTATTCCAGTCATTCCTGCCATGGTTAGTATCACTGCCACCATTGACAACATCTTTACCACTTTTACCACCACTACCAACATCACTAACATGATGGCCCCTACACCTCTATCTTTAACTATTATGTCACTCATGACAGCCATCACCTGGAGACCCACCAGGAGCAGGAACCTCCTGGGAGTGAGTTGTGTCTACGAGAGGTGGGGTGGGATGACTCTCCCCGCCAGTCGTGTTCTTCGCTGTCTGCTAGGACAGGAAGGAAGTTGGGAGAAGGTCAGAAACAGCAGCCCCTCCCTCCTCTAAAGTCAGGCTACACCCTGAGGCTGCACTCGTCTCGGCTCCGAGCAAGAAGGTGACCGAGGACCGTGGTGTGAACCCTTCAGCCAGCTAAGGACAGCCTCGCTCAGCTCCCAGAGGAAGAGCTAGGGAGGAGAAGACTCGCATGTGTGGGCGCAATCAGCGTGTTCTGGGTGTCAGAAAGGAGGAAGGAAATAATGAAAAGTGGTATGAAAGACCTACATATTAAAACAGAAACATGGAATCTTCTGGAACATAGGAAGACGAAACTCTTAAAGACACAGCCATAAGCAAAGACCTGAACCTCAACTGTACAAGAAATAACACCAAAAATCAACAGATGGGATTATATTGTATTAAGCTTCTGCACTGTAGAAGAAACAGATAACACAGTGAAAAGACAACCTACAGAATGGGTAAAATTTTTGCCAGCTAGACTTCAAACAGAAGATTAATATCTAAAATATATAAAGAACTAAAAAATGTAGGCACCTCCTAAAAAAGACTCAATCAAAAAAAAAAATGAACATCTGAAAAGAATAGAGAATTCCCAGAAGTTCAAATGGCCTACATGAAAAAATATTCATTTCTTTTGAATATTAGAAAAATGCAAGTCATAGCAATAGAGAATCTAGCTTAGTCTAGAAAGAACAGTTGTCATTGTGAACTCAAAAAGAGGGAAAAAAACAACTGGAAATGTTCATGAAGTTACAGGGAAAGATGAACCCTTCTACATTTTGGTTGGGAATGTAAACTAATATAACCACATGGAAATCAGTATGTAAAGCTCTTGAAAACTAAAAGAAATTCTATCCTATCCATCTATATTTCTTCTGCATAGCTTCTTGAAAGAATTAAAGACATTGTATTACAATGATACATGTTTATAGCAGTACATCCCACCGTAAACAGTGAAATCTAGAGAAAGCATGTATGTCTGTCATGGATGAATGTACGATGAAAAGGTGGTGTCCACACACCGCGGAGTACTCTTGTGCCCTGTGGACAGACACATCTGAGTCATATGTAGAAAAACAGATGCACCGTGGAACAATAATGCAAAGGGAAAAAAAATCAGACACAGAAGGTGACATCCCAAGTGGTTTCTCTTTCATCAGGACACCGAAGTATAAATAATTTAAAGAGCAAAATCAAAGACAGATGATAGGCAACAGGGAAGTGAACGTTTTACAGATAGGAGAGGGCTTTAGAGATGGAGGAAGAAGAGAGAGTGTGGGAAGGGAATGATAAAATGAACTACAAATGCAAGCAGGTGCAGGGGCCCGGAGTTCGATTCCCGGGCCTGCCATGCTGGCCCCGCCCCTGGGTTGCACTGAGACGGTGATTGAGACTGGTCGTGATGGCATGCGCCTATAATCCCAGCACTTGGGAGGTTGTAAACAGGAGAATCACTATGCATCCGATCTAGTAGTGAGACCCTAAACACCTTGTAGACCCTTTCCTAAAATAATACAGAAAAAAAAAATGAATGAAAGAAAGAACTACAGGGCTGGTGAGATAGCTTAGTGGACTAAGCACCTGATTTGGCAAGCACAGGGACCAGGGTTTGATCCCTGGTCCTGCATGTCATGCCAGTGCCACCCCGGGGTGTTCTAAGGAGGCAACCGAGTCTAGGTGTGGTGGCACATGCTGCAGTCCCAGCACTGGGGAGGCTGAAAACAGGAGGATCACTATGAGTCTGAGCTGTGTAGTGAGACCCTGTACTAAATACATTAAAAAAAAAAAGAACTACAATGTGCTATTGTGTATGTATCAGCTTCTCACAATAAATGTCTGTATGACCTATCACAAGTGTGCACTAAAAAAGAAAAGATTGCTTGATGCCTGCCAAGCACTCTCTCCTTGGACTTTCATACTGTTCAAACGACTAACACAGACATCATGGTTTTCTTGTTCACATTGCAAAATGGAGACATGGAAGTGAAGTAACAACTTCAATTCACACAACAGCCAAGCAGCACAGCTACGCTTGAGCCCAGCGTTTGCCTGGAAGGCAGCCATGAGGACAACGCGTGCCAGGGCCGCGCTACCTGCAGTCCTCTACATGAAACGCTGGGGAGCTGGGGCTGTCCCTTGCATACTTTTTAGAGGAGGAAGTTAGGCTTAAGGAAGTTGTTCCTGATGCAGGGCCATTGGAGCATGAGTGATGGAGTGGGGTCTGATTTCAGTACTCTGTGGTTGTGTGTGTGTGTGTGTGTGATTTTCCAGTACTAGAGATTAGACCCAGGGCTCTACCAATGAGCTACATTCCTAACTTTGTTTTCATTATGTTTTTTATGCAACCTGAGGTCAGAATTAGCAGCAACAAATTCCGTGGAAGAAGATGTAACCCCGAGTAAGGAGCTGACCAGAGCCAGCTGCCTTGGGAGGGAGTCAGCTGCCCACAGCTGGAAGCCGGTGCAGGATGGTGGACAACATCCACCGGCCTGGGGAGCCTCCTTGAGCTCTCCTGGCTCCACCTTTTGTCTGCCTATGTTGTTCCTTTGCGGTCCGGTAGTCCCTACGCTGTCAGGGTCTGACACTTTTTGCTCCTCACATCTCATTTCTGTCAGGAGCCTCATGAGGCAAATGCTGGGTTTTCTCACATTTTGGAAACTCCCTAGCCTCCTCTGGGGGATCTCTGTTCCAGATCTTCTGCCTCCCTGCCTGTCCCAGCAGGTTCATTCAAATAGTCATTCTTGGGGCCAGGGAGATGGCTCGGTAGAATAAGCACTTCCCTGGCAAGCGCAGGGGCCTGCATTCAATCCCTGGCCAGCAAAAAAAAAAAAAAAAAAAATCTTACATGTTTCCGTCTCTTGGGCCTTTTCCTTTCCATTTCTCTGTCTCTCTTTCTATCTCTGTATTTCTCTCTGTCTCTGTCTCTCTTTGTCTGTCTGCCTGTCTTTCTGTCTCTATCTCTGTCTCTCTGTTTCTGTCTCTCTGCTTCTCTGTCTCTCTCTGTCTCTGTCTCCCTGTCTCTGTCTCTCTGCTTCTGTTTCTCTCTATCTCTCTCTGTCTCTCTCTATCTCTGTCTCTGTCTCTGCCTCCTGTCTCTCCCCCCGTCCCCCAGTTACAGCAGGGTTGGAGCTCTGAATCTCCTGGCCTCCAGGGAGGTTTGTGGCAGGGCAGAAAGTGATAATTCTTTGCCAAGCTTTCTTTCCAGCTTCTATTTCCAAAGCTTGAGTCCACCAAGATAATTCTCTGGGGTGTTTCAGGATGGAGGAAAGAGGGTGAGGGGAAGAGAATGTTCTCCTTACAACTGAAACTTGAAAAGGAGGAGGAGGAGAAGGCAGGCATTAAGCAGCCTATGGGTTCCACAGCAGTGGGGAGCCATGTGCTTTTTGCCATAGGGTGCGTGGACACAGGTCACTTGTATCGGGCAGGCTCCAGGCCCAGCTAAGAGCTGGGGGCCTCATGTTCCCAGTTACACCAAGATCTCTCTGCTCCAGGCATGCTGAGGGACACCACATGGCCAGGATGACAGGTGCACATCACCACAGAGTCTAGAGATGGTTGCTGCTGGTGACATCTGGCTGGGGGTGAGGCCACCCTGGCACCTGGGCACTAGGTAAGACTCCAGGGCCTTTGCTCCTCCACCTTGGTAAGAAAGACGGAAGTTGAGTTCCTGGATGATCTGACTGAATGGACATTCAGAGTAGGAATTAAATTGATTTTTAGAGAAAATAAAAAACTTGCATACATTTAAGTCTGAGTCAAACCTTACTCCACATCTGTCTTCCCTGCTGCAACCTGAGTCCGCAGAGCAGGAATCCTATTTACATATCTTGTTCTCTGTTGAAACCCCAGTGCTTAACTGGGGTTTAACAAAAGCACAGGTATCTGATAAATACATATTAGACAGGGAGACATGGCTCTGAACTGGGGTGGCTGTAGTCAGTGCCAGGCTCTTGGAAGAAACGTAAGAGCTGCAAGAGGAGGTGCTATCACACTGAAGGGGGCTCCCAGGCTGAGTGCTTAGAGATCAGCAATGTTCACAGAGCCACCCAGGGAGCTGGCAGAAGGGAGATTCCTCAGGACTCCTCCAGGCCGTGAGCGCTGGACCCAGGCTACACGTATGCCTTAGTGCATTAGGAAGGAGCCGTATGTTTCTTCACTGGTGAGCAAACAAGTTGCGAGGTAGGCAACTTCTCCGAATCACATACCTAGAATGTGGCAGAGCTAAGATCTGAGCTCAAGCTTGTCCTAGCAGAAAACCCATGCTTTATCCATTAAGCCCTGTGGGCCAGGAGCGCAGGCGCAGAACAGGATTAAGAGGCCTGACGTCACACCAGCTATCCCCGGATGAGGCAGCTGGATCTGTTACTCACTTACACAGTGGGGCCACACTCCTGGATGAGGCAGCCTCTGGGACTAACCAGGCTAGAGCCAGTTGGCATATGCCACAAGTGTAAAATATACATCGCGTTCTGAAGACTTAAGTATGAGAAATAAAAACTTTTTCTGTGTCAATTTTTCTACTTACTATAGGGTCAACATTGGAATATGAAAATTTAGAATTACGTGTTTCACATATTTCTCTGGCCATGTTGCCTGAGAACTGGGGAGTCTCCTCGCTCCTTTCTGGGTCTCAGCCCCATGAAGCAGTCAGGGAGGGGCATCACAGTGGTGTGAGGAGGACCGCTGAGGAGGACAGGGTGCTACGCTGGAGGCTGTGCCGGGAGGAATGCAGGAAGGGCTGGGGCTGACCGATAAGGTCTCCACCTTTCTTATCAGGAAGCAGCAAAGCCCACCCCTGAGAGACAAGCAGAATCCGATTCCCAGGTGAACATAGACACAACTGCAATGCTATTGGCTCCTGCCTGTGCAGCCCTACACGGCTGACGCGTCCCTTTCACACCCACTAGGTCTTTTAATTGGTACAGCAATTTGTGTGGTGCAGGCATTGCTACCACTTCTGTTTCATGAAAGAGGAAACGAGGGCCCCAAGGGGCAAATACCTCCAGGCAGTTATTGATGAGCTGGCTCTGAAGCCCAGGCTCTCTGTCCTAAAGTGGAAGAGAGAATTCGAGACAGGAGGGAAGGGACAGATCTGTAGGCCCTGGGCGTTGGGGAAGGCATGCAGGGAGGAGTGAGGTTGGGTTTTCAGGAGACAGGAAGGGAGAGGAGATCTGAGGCACAGCATAGAGTGAGGAGCCGGTCACTGGGGCAGGCAGTGGGAACACCAACCTGACTACAAGAAGTGTTTGGTTTGCCAGGGCAGCAACTGGGGCAAAAGGTGGGATGGAGCCAGAATTTAGAGGACTAGGACCAGACTAAGGGAATAGAGCTTTATTCTGTGATATCAGTGGAATTAACTGTCCCTAGCTGTTGTTGTTCCCTGTGTTCTCGTAGATTTCCTGTTCTCAGCCTTCATCTGTTTTAAGGACTGCTGACTAATAGCAACTTCCAGAAACAGGAAACATCGTGTTTCTGTTCAGAGCAGGGCTTGGAATACCCATCTGGACTGTGGTTTGCCCAGGTCAGCAGCCCTGGGCTGGGGGCTGTTAGAACTTCCCCTCCTGGGGCTCTGTGCTGACTGCTGCAAGCCTGCAGGACAAGGCCCCAAAGGCCTCCGGCCCTGGGCCTGCAGTCCCACAGAGCCAGGGTGGATTCTGGTGGGTAACCCTCAGCCCCCATCTCATAGTGCCACAGGAAGCAGCCGCACGGTGGGTCATCTGTGCCAAGAGAGCTCGAGTAGAGCGACTGGAGAGCTGCGCTTCTGCCCCTCTTTCAGCGAGATCCTGCAGCCGGGTACTCCTCTTTTCCCCGTTGTTATCAGAAATCCAGGCGAAATAAGTGGCCTAACTGTGCCAACTGAAAAACTTACATATACATATGATCACATTCATTATAGAAAACTTACACCTGTGTGTGATATCTTAGTTTCTTTTTTTACCATTCCCCTTCCCTCCCTTTAACCCCTCTTCCCCTCTTCATTTATGAGCTTCACTTCCATTTTATCCTTTTCCTCTCATTTTTTCTTTTCTCTTCCTCCCCACATCCTTTCCCTTTTCCTTTTGAACAATGTCTTCCTATTTCACAGTATCTATCATGTTTTGGTTTTATTTACACTTTTTTTTTTTAAATGTATTTAGTACAGGGTCTACAGGATCTCACTACATAGATCGGACTTGTAGTGATCCTCCTGTTTGCAGCCTCCCAAGTCCTGGGGTTACAGGTGTGCAGCATTGTGCCCAGTCTCGATCTAAGTCTCAGCACACCCTGGGGGTGGGGCTGGCACGGCACACTGGGGATCAAACCCCAGCCGCTGCATGCTGCTTAAGCAGGTGCTTCAGTCCCCTGAGCTATCTGGCTGGCCCTTTACACTTTAATTTTTACAGCATATGTATCCTACTAGTCTTTTGATCATATATTTTTCCCACTTTTTAATCTTAATTAACGGACTTAGCCCAGGTCCTGCAGTGGGTTTTCCTGAGACTGAATCTCATGTCCAATACTTATTAGCCACATGACCTGGTTGCTCACTTTCTTTGTAACTCTGTAGTAAGTGCATCTGCTGTGCAGGTAGTTAGGACGATCATGTGAGATAATCCTTACAAAGACTCTAGAACAGTAATGGCACCGAGGTGGTAATAACTGTTAGCCTAACTCCTACTGTGTTGCTACTACTATCCCTAGTCTGGTGTAAGCTGCCTCAAACTCTGGAGTAGAGTGGAAGCAAGATGTGGAAAAGCAAATAAGAGCCCCAGTGACATGTCACCTCACTCTAATAGGAAAAGATGAAAGACAATGCGTGCTCGAGAGGATTTGGAAGAAAGTCTCTGTTACTTTCTCGTTGCTGCCACCCGCAACTTAAAGGAAGAAAGGTTTATTTTGGCTTACCGATGGTGGAGGTGTTAGCCCAGCTAGCACCAAGGCAGGGTGGTACAGGGAGCACATGGCAGAGGAGAAGCAGTGCCTAGCGGGGCAGCAGGAGGCAGAGCGTGCTCAAGGGAGGAGGGGCAGTGGGACCCTTCCGGGCCACGCTGCCGGTGAAACACTGCCCTGAGCAGGCTTCACCCTCGACATCGCATGCAGCTGTCGAGTAATCAGCGAAGCATCCATTAGATAGGCATCGTGCCCGCATGGATCCAACTGGGACAGGAGCTAGCGTGGCGAGCTGGCTGAGGAAGCAAGCAGGACGGGATCCCAAGGTGGCACCAAGTAATTCCCAGGACCCCGTGTGTGGAGTTTCTCCTGAGTTCCTATGAGACAAGGGCAGCATAGCAAAGAGACAAGACACCGCGGTGACTGTGGAGCCTGCGGGGTAGCCCACTCTGCGTGGATACAGATATACTTTGATCTGTGCTTTGACCCATTCCTCCGCTCGTCTGCACAGAGTTGTTCTTCCTTTATCCCTTCACTTCTCAATTTTCAGATAAACTTTGGCACCATTTTTGTCGTGTCTTGTCCAATTCTTTGTCAGAGGAAAGAAGCACCTGGGGCGCTTCTGCCTGGTGAGCCATCTCTAAAGGAGCGGCTCGTCGTCACCATCCCATCTCCAAAGCTCACCTATGAGTGCACGGGGCTGGGGGAGCAATCCATTTATAACCCCACACAGCATTCATAGGAGTGTAAAAAGAAAGAAATCTGTCATCTGTGATAACATAAACCTATTAAATGAAATAATCCAGGCACAGAAAGCAAATGCCACAGGCTCACCTTTATATGCGAAGTCTGAGAAAGTGGAAATCAGAGAAGCAGAGAGTGAAACACAGGGGCTGGGAAAAGAAGACTGAGGAGATGCTGATCAAAGAACACAAAATTTCAGGTGGACAGAGGAATAAATTCAAGGGACCTACTATACAACATGGCGACTCTTGTTGCTAACAAGATTGCATATTTGAAAGTTGCTAAGATACTAAGTGTTTTCAACCTAAATGATACTTAAATTATAAGTATGTGTACTAATCCATACACTAAGTAGCTTGATTTAGCAATTCCACAACATACGTGTGTTGTGGTTTGTCTAGTTGTCCCCCAAAACCCCTAAGCCATCCAGGGGTGGACTTCTAGAGTTTGTGATTAACTCATGATCCACTGGGATTATGTGTATGAGTGCTGCCCAGATTATGGGTTTAAGTGCTGCTGGGATTATGGGTGCGAGTGCTACCCCCAGCCTGAGGCAGACAGCCTGAATGCAACCTAAGGAAGAGAGACTTGCTCTCCGTAGCCGCCACTGCTGCTGCTTCTCCTCCCCTTTGCTCTCTGCTCTTTGCCGCTGCCATGAAAGGTTGCTCTCTGCCTTGTGCCACTCTGCCTTGGAGCAAGTCCAGTACGGACGAAATCTCCAGTAACTGTGAGCTAAGCAAGCCTTTCCTTCCTTCGTTTTGGGTGTCAGGTATTTGTCGCAGCAATGAGAGAAGAATAACTGAGAGAATTACAAATCATGGTTTTGGTATATATCAAAACCATATTTGCTATGCCATAAACATGTTCAATTTTTACTTGCCAATTAAAAATAAATTCGAAAAACATTTAAAATAATATTTAAAAGATAAGCTTTTAAGACCAGTAGGGCTAGGGAGATAGCTCAGTAGAGTAAGCACTTGCCTGGCAAGTGCAAGGTCCTGAGTTCAATCCCCAGTACCAGGATGGGGTCGGGGGAAGAAGACTAGTAGTGGAAATTTTATTTTTTCTTTTTTCTCCTCTACAGAGTTGGCCTGACCAAAGAAAGGGGCTATGAACAAGCATTTCTGTTTCCCGGGCTCCACGTGGGCACTGAGCCAAGTCCCCCCACATTTTGCCTTACTGTGCAAACTCCCCACAAACTCCAAGATGTGGGTGTCACGGTTAGACCAATTTTACAGATTTCAGCTCTTAAGTGACAGCGCTGGGCCAGTCTGGTGCAGTCACCTTGTACCTACTCCCTCCCCACCCGTCACCGAAGCATGACTCAAGCACTTACACAGCGCCTCTTAGGCCAGATCAGCTGCTTCTCATGTGCCTTCTTTAGCGTCAGTATTTTCCTCTGTTACGTGGAGGTATTGGACTAGATTCCTTGGTTTTAAGTAAAGAAACTTTTCCCCAATTGCGATGCTATTCTAAAGATGGGGCTGGGGCTGTAGCTCAGTGGTAAAGTATTTGCCTAGCATGTGCAAGGCCTAAAACTAGCACAGGGGGGAAAAAAAAGACTGAAAGAGTGGCATACAAGAACACATAAAAGTAGAGCTACTCTGACTGAAGTGTGTGTGTGTGTGTGTGTGTGTGTGTGTGTGTAAGAGGGAGAAAGTCTTCAGTTCTGCTCAGAGATGTCCCTTATTTTCCCTATGATGGTGCTTTGGAGCTCTGTAGGGTACAGTTTGAAAACCCTAAAGCAGCTCACAAAGGGCCATGATGTGTCTTGAAGCTCCACATGACCAGGTCAGGGGGAAGGCTCTTAGCAGCCCTTTAGGGTTATGGCCTATCCTTGTACAGACAAATTCAAGGGCCACCAGCCTCTGGGGACATCACTGGATCTCTGGACCTCAATCTCTCCATCTGTGAACTAGAGTAGGGGTACACCTTAGAGAGGGTAGAGGTACAGCCCTGGGCTACAGGGCATATGGCAAGACACAAAGGGCTCCAAGACTAGCTGGAGGGTTCTGGAGGCAGGGGCTGCAAGCAGAAGGTACAGAGGATGAGGAGGGCTTGTGTCACCTCGGAATGTAGGTGCCGGGCTGCAGTGGAAACACATGAGTCCCAGGAGCACGTGGGCAGATTCCAACAGACCACCCTTAAGCCTTCCGTTTTAAGGATTCTTACCACCTCCCAATTCTCCCAAAGTACACTGAGGCTCATAACTGGTATACAATGGGCCTTATTATGGGCTTATAGACTCTTCGCCAGAGTCACAGACTATTTTAGTTATACAACCTCAGAATAATAGAACACAAGTACTTTAGAATCTCTAATACAAGGATCACAGAACTGTAAAACTGTTATATTAGAATCTCAGATTCTCAGAGAAATAACAGATAAGTGGCCTCCTGGAAAATGTGACCTAAGGGAAGTCACAGAGTCTAGTGATGCTCAGAAGCTGGGCTGGACCTGCGTCTCCGATGCAAGAGGCCTGACTGCCGGCCAGCAGCTGCCAGGACCGCAGGCTCTCAGAAAGACCAGAAAGCACAGGAGCTGCTGGCTGAATAGGGGCAGGGCTCTGTCAGGGAGCCCCTATGAAGCCGTGTTTTCCCCAAGGATCCTGCAGAGCAACCCCCCCCCCCATCTCTGGCACAGAATCCCATGGTCCTTGTCTCAGGAACACCCTGAACTGTCTCAGGTATCCCCTGTATCTCTGCAGCGGAAACACACGAGTGCCTTCCTTTACTACCTCAGAACTCATCAGGGTGGGCAGCGTGGCATGCATTACCCATCTATCCTGTGAAAGCATTCAGGTGCCAGCCCAGAGACACAAAGCCATGTATAGGAGGCAGTGTCCAAGGTGCCAGAGTGGGCAGACTCTCTCCAATCTATTACCCATTGTACAGACTGGAAGATGGAGGCCCAGGACCCTCCCCAGGTCACATACAGTAGTCCTTATATCATTTACTTGAATATCTGTAGAAACTTCATACTTCCAGGAGGGCTTTGAGCCCGAGGCCTGGGAGGAGTACTGGAAGGGATTTCTAAAACAGTCCTCTTTCACTTTTTCCCCTTTGCCCGTTCCTTTTCTTTGTAGAAATGCACATCCCTTATACGGGGACTTGCAATTCCTGGCAGCCACTTCTGTCTCTCTGGGACTTTCCCCTTGCCTCATGTTGGGCCCTATCAGTGGCCCTAGTGGGCCAGGCCGCCCAGCCTGGCTATAAGCAGCCCTACATGCAGCCTCAAGGAGGTGGGGAATGATTCCTCGTACATCAATATTTATTGCCGGAGAGTGGCTGGAGCCAGATCATCTTGTTTTCAGACTCCAGTTCTTTTTAAAGAACCTCTCACTCCCTGCCTTCCCCACTCCCCATCCCCATCATGCCTGCAGAATAAATGCAGACAGCCAGACAGGTTCACAGCCGGGGAGCCGCGTTTCAAGACCTCACAGCACTTAGTTCTCAAACTCTGACTCCGAATCACAGCAGCTCTGAGTTGGGAATTTTGCGTCCTCGGATGCTGAGGTGAACGGGATGGAGTGTTGCTCCAGGAACCCATGCTCTGCACCTTACACGACAATGCAGGGTGTGCAGCGGGGGGCAGGGGTGGGGGGAGGCGGGGGGGGCGGGGAGGAGTGTGACTTCTGCTCAGGTACGTAGCGGAAATGTCACAGACAGTCGCCCATCCCAGCCTGGGTCCTTCCATCCTGTCTAGTCCACAGCCCACTGTTCAAAGCTTGGGCCTTCTGTGTTCAAGGTAGGGCCCAACTCGGATCCGTAACTGCCACTCCCACTTCAAGAACTCTTCCTCAAGTTCCAGAAATTTCTTGTCCTTCAGATTTGGGCCTTAGCTAGGTAAAACTGGAAGACATAATCTGAGGTTCCAGGCTGTCTTCTGCCTTTCAGACTGGTCCCTTCCCCCACTGCTTCCTGCCTCTGAGCAGGCATCAGCCCAAGCAATCCCAGCAGTCTGGCCCCCAGCAGTGGGCGGCCTGTCCCCAGCCCTCCAGCCAACGCACTGCTTCCTGCCTGCACTGTGGAGCTGCCCTGTCACCCCTCTCTGTAGTCTCTGTCCTTCACAATCCTTTGTCTACGTCAGCAGGCAGCAGACCCTCCTTCCTGGCTACGTAGCAGCTCTGACACCAGCAGCACAGGCCTTTCCCCTGGCTGGTTTTCTTTGGTCCATGTCCACCCTCTCTCCAGCCTGCATGGTGTGGGTGGGGTGAAGTGGGGAAGTTCTGAAGGGCGGCCGGGGCAGGGAGTCAGACAGAGGTGGGCTCCAACCCCAGCTTTTCCAGGCCGAGAACGCTTCTGCCCTTCTTCCCAGACCCAAACTTTCTTGCTCTAACATTCAAATGCACCAACCTACCGCATTAAATAGAATTCTTCTTGCTGCAATATATTTGACAGGAGTTTTATAAATTGTCCTTTTGAAATTAGAATTATGTGTAATTTATGACTGTGATTTTCTATCAGCCACCTCCCATTCTTAGGAAAGGAAAGAATCTAATACATAAATTTTCAGAATATAATGAAATGTGTGTGAGTATTAAAGAAAAATTAAGTTAACTCAGTGATGGAAAACTAAATTTATAAAACCATTTTTGGAGTTTTTTTCTATTTTGGAGTCCATATAGTGCCTTTTGGGCTTCCTGTTTTTGTGGGTTTCTGGACAACTTGGAATCATCTGTCCCGCCCAAGGGTCACAGGTTCCTGCCCCTCCACTAGCTCTGTGACCTCAGGCAATCCCTCTGCCTGGAAGGCCACCTGTCCTGGGAGCTGAGCTGGCATCAGGTGGGCCCTGAGACACCCTTCACTGTTGGTTCTCGGCCAGGTATCTGTCCTCACAAGCCTGTGCCACTTTAAGAGTGAAGACCACTGTGGTGTCCAGCCCTGAGGAGCCAAGAGGAGCTGCTCGGAGCATGTTCGTTCCCTTCACTGGCTCCTAGTGTGTAAGGTTCTCTCCTACAACCAAGCCCCTTCCCCAGGCCTGTTTTGCAACTAGAGATCCCACCGCTGTTTCTATACCTCCTGCAATCCTTCCACATCCAGCTCAAATTCCTGTTCTTCCTGGAGCTCTCCACAGCTGCCACTCCGAGTTTCTGTTGCACACTCAGAATTCAGAAAGGACTAGCATAAAGGGGCACAGACCCAGGCCAACCTGTGTTCCTGTCCCCACTCTCTTCTGCTGGCTGTGTGTTTGGGCAAGTTCCGTCCACCTAACTTGTACAGCCCTGGATCTCTCTGTGGAAGAGGCCAGAGACATTTGCTCCGCGGAGCTGCTGGGTGCATGTAGGGGAGCCCCGCAGGAACGGGCCTGGTGAGCTGTAGCATGCAGGGCTTGAGAGGGATGCAGTTTGTTGTGACAAAGAAAGACACACTGGTGAGGGCTGGAGCTGGGGCTGAGGTGGGACACGAAAGGGTTTACCTCGCGGACAGATGAGGTGGCACCTGCCACTGCCTTTCGCCAGAAGTGAAGCTCGTGCTTCTCCTTGGGCATCTCCCTGGGGAAGAAGAAGTAGGGGCTGGCAGCCAGTGCCACCATGCCAGCTGAGATGAGGAAGCCCAGCCACCAAGCACCCACCCATCGGGGGTCTTTCAGGGTCAGGCTGACACCACCTGGAAAAGATCATAGTGAGGTTAAGTCAAGGTGGGCCGTCTCTTCTAGGCCACCACTTTGAGAATAGCCTTTCAGACAGGAGGTAGCCTGGCTGGGGGCGTGGGGTGTTAGGACCCCTGAATTCTTCCATTTATATACCGTACGACAAGGTAGCACAGTGCCCAAGGTCACAGACTACTGAGCCTGGGTTCCATTGCTGACTTGTAACCTCAGGAAAGTAAAATCTTTTCACGTCTGTCTTTCCCTGTGACCTACAGGTACAGCAATAATAGTTTTTCTGGGAGTGAGGGGATAATAGCTGGGCCAGGAGTTTTTATATCACAAAGATTGTTATGAGAGTTATAGAAACTGATACATGTAAATCTAAAAATAAATTTTTTTTTATTTTTTAATTTTTTTTCTAAAAATAAATTTAATTGAACATTTAAAAATCTAAAGAGAGAGACTCATACAAGTAGAGAACATGTAGAAAAGTATGCATTGTACAGGTGTTTGTTCTTTCTTTTCTTCTTCCTCTTTCTCTCCTTTGCCCATTACTATTATAATTGTGATTATTATTACTAAACCAAATTACCATCATTAAGTTAAATAATGGTTAACACTGCTGTGCTAGTTCTCAGAACTGCTGAGAAGCCAGTCAGCAGAGGTACTTGCCAAAGCTACTGAGCTCACTTAAGATTTATTTAGAAGGCCCACAGGGTGAGGTAGGAGGGTGGCCAGGAGTGTGTGCCTTCGGCAGGTCACCTAGGTGGTTCATTAGCACTGGATTATCCTAATGCCTTCCCGGAGGCAGTGAGCAAATCTCTCCTGAAGGTTCTTAAGCCGAGAGTTGAGCTGGAGCCTCCCTCCTCAATCTCCATAGTACCCACGGACACCCTGCAAAGGTTTAAACGCACGACCACACACGACCACACCAGCCACCAGAGCCAGCGGCTGCCTTCCCGAGTGCTTGATCCTGAGCCTTTCCTGGGCAGCGGCCACAGTACACAGTTCGCCTTCAGTAGAGGTATCTGAAGGTGGCTTTTTACTGATGGGACCTGATTTGCTCCTCGCTTGTTATCTGCCCTGCCTCAGTGCCAGGCCGGACAGAGCTCATATGCCAACCTCTCTAAGTTCTCCACTCACACTGGTATGTGCATGTGGCAGGCAAGGTGTATCCATCCTATAAATCCCCCATAAATAGAAATGACTCAAGCAGGGACCGGGATTCGATCCTCGTGTTCTGTGCTGGCCCTGCCCCCGGGGCATGCTGAGACAGAAATTGAGACTGGGCATGGTGGTGTGTGCCTATAATCCCAGTGCTTGGGAGGCTGAAAACAGGAGGATCACTATGAGCCCAATGTACGTAGTGAGACTCTGTAGACCCTGTACTAAACACATTAAAAATAAAAAAAGAAAGAAAAACGACGTGCGTGATGGCTCATCGGTCCTTCAAAATGCCACACCTGCCAGTGGAGCTGCAGGACGGGGTCCATGTGGGCAGAAAGCACACTCCTTCCTGCAGGCAAAGGTGTGCCTTGGAAAGGTAGGACATCCTTCACTCAAGACCTTCTGGGAAGAGAGCAGTGGACCAAATCCCAGATCTTGTTCTATGGTCAGCATTCTAGAAAGAACAGAGACAGGACACTGCTGTCCCTACAGACCTGTCCAGACCTATCCTGGCTAGGGGTATCCGTAGACAAAAGCTGGGGAGCATCCGGTCAGCCACACAGGCATCACCAGGACGGGGGCCAGCTGGAGAGTCCCCAGGTGAAGGTCAGGACTGGGGAGCAGAAGGCACAGCTGCTGCTTCTAACTGGCTGCTGTGAGAAGCAGGCAGCTGAGAAGCCACAGTGGCAGGCTCTAACAGGACTCCTTCCCGAGGGTTCCAGAGCTCTGAGAACCACAAGGCTCTCCCTCCTGGCCACCTTCAGGCTAACCTCCAGCCTACCTCTTGGCATCTTCTTCTTTTTTCTATTCTTAAAATGGATTTGGTGCAGGGTGTCACTATGCAGCTTGGACTTGTAGTGATCCTCCTGTTTTCAGCCTCCCCAGCGCTGGGATTATGGGCATGAGCCACCATGCCCGGCCTTGATCACCAGGCTCAGGGTGCCCAGGGACGGGACCTGCAGGCAGGCAATACTGGGGACCAAACCCTGGTCCTTTTGCTTGCCTACGAATGCGCTTAGTCCACTGAGTTATCTTGCTGACCTTGTCTTGGCTCCGGACCCCTGGCTCCTGGGTCAGAGTTGTGAGGCCAGTGTTCAGGGACCTGGTGTCTGTGTGCCCTGGGGACATGTGCACAGTCCTGAAGCTTACCTTCTGGCATCCGGTCAATGTCCACATACAGCCGCAGCATGAGGCTGCCCAGGCCGTAGGCCATGCCTGGCCCCATCATGGTCACAGCAAACAGGATCCCTACAACACAAAGCCTGGGTCAGGACTTGCAGCCTTGGCTCCACTCAGCTGGTCTGTGCCCACCAAATCGTCCATGGACAGGGCCACCAGTCTTCTCCTGACTCCTACTGGTCAGATGGAGTAGAGAGCAGGGAGACCCAGCATCCAGCGCCCACCCTGCCTTCTACCCAACCAGGCCTGACCTCAGAGCCTGAGTGGTGGGAGGCACCTCACCAAGGTAGAGGGGCGAGTTGCTGTCGTGAGCAAAGTCGTCGATGTAGGAGATACCGAAGGGCTGGATGGGCACCCCGCCCACGCCGAGCAGGGTCTGTGCCACAAACATGACCCCCACCACAGTCACATGCCGGACCTCTGTGAAGGTGGAGCAGCTGCCATTGGAGGAGTCAGGGGCCAGGGCTGGGGTCGTGGGCAGGCACAGGGAAGCTGCCAAGTCCTGAGACGTGTCCTCTGAGAGATGTAACACAAATAGGATCAGAGCCAAGGCACAGCACTTACCAGACTCAGAGGACTGTTCTAAGTACTGTGAAGAGGAATCATTTGCTACCCAACAAAGCCAGGGGGTGGGTGATTCCTCATTGCCCCATTTCATGGGTGAGGAAACTGATGCCCAGATGGCCATGAGTCAGAGCAGAGGCAAGACTGGAACCCTGGGCAGTCTGGTTCAGGGTCCCTGCTCTTAACCCTTTAAAAGCCACCTTTCTGACGGAGGCATTTGATAGGCTCATGGTGTTAGTGGTTCTTGGATGAGGTCAAAGGAGGTAGAGTTTGAACTCAGTCTAGAAGAACAAACAAGATTTTCCGGAAAAAGAAGGAGGGAGGGGTGCTTCTGGGAGAGGTAACAGTATAGGCAAACCCAGGGCTCAAAAGGGCACTGGGTTGGTAGACTAAATTCGGAAGGGCTGAGTCACAAAGTGTCCAGGGAGGGCAGGGGGCTGGGCTGGACCCTGGAGGGCTCATTCATGGGGGTGGCAGTGTCAACCCAGTTACAGAATACAGGAAGGGACAATTTCTTAATTCAGTACCAGCTGTTTGTGTCCTGTAGCTCACCAATATTTGGTCAGCAAACTTGCGACTGCCACACTATTATTATCCCAAAATGAGGGGGTAGAGGCCGCCCTTTCTTTGGGGCCCTCCCTCTGTGGGAGCCACACCCTTGGACAGGAAGAGCCAGTGAAGCACGGCCAAGAAGCCAGAACTGGCCTTCTGCGGAGGCTCCGGGGGCCTCACTGTGTGACTTGGGCAGAGGTCCCCACCCCTCTGGTTCTCACCTCCCAAAGGGATTTCTCAGAACCCATGTTCTTTACAGATGGGGAATTCAGAAGCAGGGTATTCAGCAGTTCAGAGTGGGAATCTGGGAATAATTCTGGGCATGGGGAACTCCTCCTTCTTGGAGCCTCTGTGTCTGTGACAGCAAGGGAATCATGACAACGGCAGCCCCACAGGGCTCTGAACGTCGAGTGATCAGTGCTCCTGCTCAGGGCCACTGGACCCTGGATATGGTGATTATTCTCTTTTCCCACCAGGGTGCTAGTACCTTGAAGAAGGCCTAGTGCCTACTAGAGCTGCGTCGACACTGAAGGAGGGAAGGTTGAATGAAACAGCTGGCACAGTCAGGGGACGACGGAGGCTCCGAGGTTACCGAGCCTCAACCACTCGTATCCCCATGAACCCTGAGGCTCGGATGGGACAAGGGCTGTGCTTGGGTTCGGCGGTAAGGATGGGGGGTTGTGATCCAACACAGAAAGACTTCTGGAAAAGCCGGGATCCTAGGCATAGGAATGCGAGGAAGTGCGGGGTGTGGTGAGTGACTCCTGCCTCTAATCCTGGATACTTTGGAGGCTGAGGCAGGAGGATTGCAATTTCACAGTCAGGTTAGGCAACTCAGCGAGACTCTGTCTCAAAATAAAAGTCAAATTAAAAAGGGGTAGAGATATAGCTCATGCTCCTTGGGTTCAATCCCAGTGTCACTAGAAGTACTTTTTAGTATTGGGAACTGTTCAATGAGGCTGAGCTAACCATTCTGGACCCTTCAGGCACATTCTGCTTGTCTGCTTCTCCGACTCTGCCCATACCTGGCCCCTTTATTGCAGTTCCCACTTTCTCCCCAGTGCCACCTTCCCCAGTGCCACAGCTCTCTTCCCCTGCAAGCCTCCTTCCCCTAGTCTAGGTTCTAATAGCTCTTTCTCATCAGCCCCTAACAGGTGTGTCTCTATCCAAACCTTGTAGCAGAATTGCCCATGCTCACTCCAACCTGCACTCTACTGGGAACATCTGTTTCATCTTCTTACTCCTGGTCTCAGCACATCATGGGCGGGAACTGATGGGAGGACAAGGCAGGAAGGATGTGCTTGAACAGTCTCTCTTCCTCTGGCAAGGCCTTTTAAAAAAATCTTATTTATTTATTTTGATTGGTACAGAGTCTTGCTATGCAGCTTGGACTCATAGTGATCCTCCTGTCTCAGCCTCCCCAGTGCTGGGGTTACAGTTGTGGGCCACTGCATCTGGTTTTGGTGGCCTGCATGGCTTGCTTGGGGTTCTGGGGCCTGCATGGCATGTGGTACTGGGGATCAAACCTGGGCCCTTGTACTTGCCAGGCAGGTACTTAGATCATTGACCTATCTGTCTAGCACCCCTGGCAAGTCTTTCTGATGTTGAGCTGGAGTGCAGGCTTCTCCCTTGGGTTCTTTTCACTTTTTCTTTTCTGTCTTGCACAAATGACACAGAATTTTATATTAATTTGCCTGGAGAGGACTGAATCTCCAGAAAGGGGGTCAGACATAGAGCAAACAGCATTAAGTGTTTACTATATGGACCACTGGTTGGATGGATGGATGGATGAATGGATGGATGGATAGGCAGGTGGATGGATGGGTAGGTGGATGGGGGGATGGATAGGTGGATGGATGAATGGGTAGATGGATGGATAGGCAGGTAGATGGATGAGTGGGTGGATAGGTGGATGGATGGGTGGGTAGATGGATGGCTGGGTGAATGGATGGGTGTGGGTGGATAGGTGGATGGGTGGGTAGGTGGGTAGATGGATGGATGGATAAATGGGTGGGTGGATGGGTGGGTTTGTGGGTAGGTGGATGGATGAATTCGTGGGTGGGTTCGTGGGTGGATGGATGGGTATAAAGTAGAGGGAAGGAGAGAAGTGAATGCTTAGGCTGTTGAGGCCATTCTCTGAGATAGAATCTATCAAGTACAGCCTCACCAAACTTGCCTTTGAATGAACACAGTCTCACTATTCCTATCTAAAATTCTTTTTTTCTTTTAAATTTGTTCATTCTCTCATTGATTTTCTTTCTCCAGTCTCCTGGCTGTGAGGATTAAGTGCATGGATATACACAATGTGTTCAGAGTGGAGTGTGGTGCATAGGAAGAGTGTGTGGTACAGTCATCATTCCACAGGCATTTCCTGAGGTTCTATCAAATTCCAGGTCCTTAGGGAAGCTGTATTAAAAATTCACTCATCACTTCAAAGAAACCACAGTGACCTAGGAGCAGGCCCTCACCAAGAAAGGCCTAGAAGGCTTTCCCCCTCTGTGGTGGGACTACGCCCCTCCCACTCCTCATCCTAGGCCTACCATAGAGACCCACCTAGGTGGCCCTGGGGAGATGGGATGGAGTGGATAGACGAGCAGGCATCCTGGAAATGGGACCCATCTTGCCCCACAAGGACTGCACAGCCTTGTGTCGGTCTCCTAACCAGCCCCTCGGGTTCTTACCAGGGCCGGTGTGGTCATAGCGGTACGGCTCCGAGATGAAGTGGGGGAGGCTCATGAGTAGACCTGCCAGGGCTACCAGGATAGCCCCACAGCCGATCATGCGGGGCCGGTGTACTCGGCTACCAAAATAGCTCACAAACACAATCAAAGTTGTATTACCCACCTACAAAAGGACAAAGCGACCCATTAAAGTGACACACAGCTCGGGGCCAAGGGCCTGCATCGTCCTTTCTCTCCTGCCAGTCTCAGTGTCCCTAGCTGTGTAATAGATGGGTTGCTGAATAAGGATCACTGGGTCTCTCTGATGAACTCAGGCTTCAGGGGCCTGCTAGGAAGCACCTCACTGTTCCTTTCAGACAGAGACAGGAGGATAAAGCTGAAAGATCAATTTCATTTTGGGACATAGAACAGGGTTGAGCAATGTTTCGAATTTCAGGGGTCTTACAAATGAGGCACAAATGACAAAAGTCTGAAGCCTTGAATTTCACGCCTCAGACCGACAGAGGTGAACTCATGGCGCATGAGCTACAGGGTGCTCTAAGGGTTGGCTGTCACTGTCTTGAGCTCACAATCTGAGACTCTAAATGCTAGAGGGGACTTGTGAGCTCAGATGGGGCAGGAAGGTAGCTCTACCCCTGCTTCTGGGCCAGTGACCAAGGATGAACTCCAGGTGGGGTCCTAGCAGCAGAGGGATGCTGGGAAGGACAGCCACTGGCTTTTCTTTCTGAGACTTGGGTGTGCTGTGCTGAGACACAGCTGGGAGCATTGTGCAGCCTTGGGCCCAAAGGGACATGTCACATGAAAGAAGGGAAGAATCTTATGGAGACCTTCTAGGCAGGCTCGGGGTGCGTCTTCCTTCTCCAGAGGTGAAAACATCTGGCAGTGCAGGGCTGGACAAGGATGAACTCTGATCTCTAAATCCACCCAGAGCCACTCATCCGAGGCTCTCTGTCTAGCTGTGCGCAGCAGGCAGTGGCCTGTGGATCCTGAGGCAACTCTGATGACAGACACTCCTCCATGGTGTCACTCCCTCTTCTGCCATCCCAAGGTCAGAGAGGGTCCTGGATGTAATTTAAGCCTCTCTGGAGACAGCAGAAGAGATTTTCTCTGATTCTTCCCTGGGTCATCCAATAGTTAGATGCCAGAGAGAGTAAAGAAGCCAAATGTAGAATGGATGGGAATCCTGGCTAGCTCTAAAGCATCCCATGTCCCCCAGTAAAGTGTTCCAGAGGGCAGGACTTCTGGGCCTTAGAAGACAGCTGCCAACACTGGGGCGTTCCAGGACAGAAAGGCTCTGGTTTCTGGTCCAGCCAGAGAAGAGCCATTTTGGGCCGCACTGCCTACAGGTACTGGCAGGGGAAAGGTCTCTGGTGGGCAGTAAGATAGGAGGTTGGCAGAGAGGTGGTTGGGCTCGTGTGGCTGGGCCCAGATCAGTAGTACCTCATTGAAGGCGGCCAGTAGCCCTGAGGTCTGGCTGGAGAGGCCGAAGCGCTTCTCTACGGTTGAGATGGAACTCTTGAGGTAGCCAGAGATCA
>NDGN011475090.1:0-10709 GCA_002564285.1 Tympanoctomys barrerae
AATAGTTTCAAGTAAACAAGCACTATTTCTCATATTTTAACATATGTAATTATATATAACCTCAAACAAGTGTTAACATTTTTTTACAGGTGGTATCTTAGAATGATTCTACACTGAACTAATAATGCATGTGTGTGTAATTTCTTTTTTTTCCCATTTATGTATTTGGTACAGGGTCTCACTATGCAGCTCAAACTCGTAGTGATCCTTCTGTTTTCAGCCTTCCCAGCGCTGGGATTACAGGCGTGACACTATACCTGAACGTTTGCCAGTTCAGCAAGCCCTGGGGGGTGGGGCCGGCGAGGCTTGCAGGACCGGGGATCAAACCCTGGTCCCTGAGCTCGCCAAAGCAGGTGCTCAGGCGGCTATCTCGCTGGCCCTTATAACTTTTGAGCATACCCTGTTGGCCTTTTTCTTTCTGGCCCAGTAAGGCAGGCTGTGCAGGGCTGGGCCCAGGAGCTGTACTCCCAGCACCCCATGCAGCAGGGGACTTGGTCCAGGCAGCCTTGCTTGCTGCCGCCTGAGTCAGCGGTGACTCAGCCCCCAGCTGGTCTGGCCCAGCCCAGGAGAAGGACCTCGATGGCTGGGGAGAGGGTGGGGGGGGTTACTCATTAACCCGCCAGTCGGAGGCGAGGTGGTTCTGGACGTCTGGGCTGTGCTTTTATTGCGCTGACTGCCTGGAACACCACAGCACTCTCTCCTGCAGGCTGTCCTGGTCACCCAGGCTGGCCTAGTGCTGAGCCTACACTGTGGCTTAAGGCAATCCTTGTCTCCCTGACCTGTCAGGCTCACACAAGCCCCCGGGGTGGTGATGTTTGAAGTGTAGCCACCACATGACACACATAGAACCTAAACATGTTCATTTAAAAACATTTTAAATCTACAGAATGGTTTGGGACACGTGTCAGGCTGGCTTCTCCCACTGCACAGCTGCAGCAGCGGCAGAGGCAGCAGCCAGGGGACGAGCCCAAACCCCTAACACAGTGCGAGGCCCCTGGGAGAGACCAGAATTTGGCGGAGGAGGCTGCTCATGACTCCACAGCCTGTCCCCTCCGACTCTGGTCAGCAGCGCCCTTCTGCAGCTGCAAGAGCACCTGGCAGGACCGGACACCCTATGGCCCGCCAGCTGGCCTCTACACAAACGGCAGTGATGGCGAAGAAACACACCAGGTCCCTAAGGAACCAGAGGGAGGTTGGACTCTGTCCTGGGGAAGATACTAAGAAAGCCAGAGAAGAATGCAAGCAGCAGGCACAGCGACGCCTTTAATCACAAGGCCTGCGAGGTCGTGTGATTGCCAACTCTGGGGGCTGGGCCTACCTTAGGGTCGGTGAAGCAGGTGCCTCCTCCTGGTCACAGGACCTGAGCCATCTGCATGCTGTCTTGCCCGCGGGGAGCCCTCTCTCCATGAGGGAGAAATCTGGAGTGCTCTGGGTTTCCATATTTGATCTGGTTTATTGTAATCAGCCCTGAGAGTCTGCTGTACAAGCAGATTCGTGCCCTTTGGCTCACTGACAGTGAGACATACAACCACCGGGAGGGATAGAAAGCCCACGCCTGCTGCCAGGCACGTCCTCTGCTCCGAATGAAACTCCACCAAACGCTGCTGGGAGCTGAGTTCTTCAGTTTTTGTTTTGGTTTGTTTTTGAGGCAACATCTTGACGTCTTGTCATGCAGTCCTCGCTCGCCCCAGACTCACACTGATCGTCCTGCCTCAGCTTCTCAAATTCTGAGAATACTGGTGTGTATCACTACACCCACATCAAAATAATGTTTACTCGTGTGTGTGTGTGTGTGAAGTGAATCGGGGATCACACGCCTGTTAGGTGAGACCCCTACCATTGCGTGAGCTAACCCCCATCTGAGAACCCCATTTCTTACTTACACAGCATCTCTTCTCCCCGCATCCTTCCTAGCAGCCCCCTGAGTTTGTTCAGGGATGCTTCCCTCCACGTGTGCATCCGGGGAGTGGACCCCTGGCCAGCCCCTCACCTCTAGCTCCTGAGCAGGGATGGTGGGGTCTGCTGTAGCAGAGAGGGGTTCCCTTGTTCTTGACAACCTGTGCGTGATTACTTTAGGAACAGGCCTGTCTTTAAATTCAGGCTCATGGGATATGAGGATAAGTTTAGAGCCTTCCGCAGAAAAAGTAAAAGAAAATGAAGAAGTCCTTATTCTTTGAATAGAGGGTCACCAGAAAGACATCCCTGTCATCCAGTGGAGCAGAGGGCTGCCGAGACTGGAACTTTAACGGTCATTTGGCCATCAGAAAGGAAGCAAAAAAAAAAAGAAAAGAAAAGAAAGAAAAGAAAAGAAAAGAAAGGAAGCAGCCTGAAGACAAGCCACAGAAGACCACGTGACAAAGGCTCATTGAGAGGCAGCTGGGTCCTGACAGTGGGGACGAGAGCGCAGCGGGGGAGGCAAGGGCAGCCCCTGGAGGGGCCTGGTCCGCCAGGCCCTGGGCTTCTCCGTGTCGTCATCTCTGGGTTCCTCTGATGATCTGTGTCAGTCTGGGACACCAATCGTAATCCCACGTGGCCGTGAATCTCCCTCACTCAGGGTCAGCTCTGCCGTTTTCCCACTCACTGCAACGCTGGCCAATTTGAAAAATATGCCTCAGTTTGGATTGCATGATAATTAGATAGTGTCTCCGAATTAGATGAGAGTATGTGTTTGCAAGGATGTGGCAGGAGAGATGACCTGTTCTCTCTGGATGCTGTATTAGGTAAATGAGGTTGACAGGTGTAATTACTTGTCTGTTACCTGTGCTCATCTGGTCTGTCCATTGTAGTTATTACTTCCATCCATGATTAATAAATATCCTGAGAAAGATGCTGTATGACTCTGAGGCATCCTGTTTTGCCCAGCCTTGCCTCGCTGTCTGGCACAAGATGCCCCACGCTTATTGGTTCTTTCCCCGTGCACCCGGACCCACACTTGTCTCAGATCCCTGGCTTGCTTCATTGGATGCTACTGAGAAAGCAAGGTCGGCACTGGTCAAATTTGCCTTGGCTGATGGGACTGCGGAGAGCAGGCTGGCCCCAGTAGCTGGGAGGACCCGCCCCGCCCCCTTCCAGAGCGCTGCACCCGTCTCCAGGGTGTGTGCCGCAGCGGAGCTGGCAGTGGAGGGCTTTTAGGTATGCTTTGTTTTTTCTTTGTATACATCATAAGCACTGATATTTGAAAACAAACAAAAACAAACAAGACAGCCTAATAAAAAGAGGAAATTTCTGTTCTTCTATTTCCCCTCCAACAGTGCTTACCAACTACCGCTTCCTGTTCTCCAAGGGAAGAACAGTAGAAAGGCTGGATGGGGGGCCACCGCGGCACGGATGGCTTCCAAAGGCACATGGCCTCCCTGCAGGGCTCAGCGGGGGAAATCCTGGGCCTCGGGCGGCATGGGAGGGCACGGCACGGCACGGGTCGGGGCGGGGGGACTCGGTGCGCTCGCGGCCTCTCCTGCTTGCCGTCCACAATAAAAAACACGTATTTTGCACCATGGCCCACCAGACAGACACCTCTTCAACGTTTACAAAATTTCTCAACACTGTTGATGTGCTTTGCGTGACAGTCTCCCCACCCAGGACGAATGTCCCACGTTTATTTACATATGAAATGTGTTTAGTACAGTCATGCTGGACAGTCTATTTTTTATTCCATAAAGTTTATTTCTTACTAGTTTCATTTCACAAGGTTCTGATGAAACCAGTTTGAAAAATACCCCTCTGGCCCAGCCTTGCGCTGTTTCAATGAGGGAAGCGAGGCCCTAACAAGGGTAGTGAATGTCCAAATCCTACACTTTTTAGGATACATTTAAATGACTTTTAAAACAATGCTACATGTTTGCTTTTACATTTTATTGCAGAGAAATGGGTTTAAATAATAAGGGTAGGGGCCAGGGAGATGTGCCTGCCTGGCAAGCGCAAGGACCTGGGTTCAATCCCTGGTACCACAAGCTATGCTGGCCCCACACAGAGCCAGCTACCTAAACTGGAAATGGTGGTGCACACCTGTAATCCCAGTGCTGGGGAAGCTGAGACAGGAGGATCACTATGAGTCTGAGCTGTGTAGCAAGACCCTGTACCAATTACATAAATCTGTATGGAGAGAGAGAGAGAGAGAAAGAGAGAGAGAGAGAGAGAGAGAGAGTTGATTTTTAAAATTTACTTAACATTTTTTTGTGTGTGTGGTTGTGTGTGTGTGTATGTGTGGTTGTGTGTGTGTGGTACTGGGGCTCTAACCCAGGCCTCACACACGCTAGGCAAGTACTGCGCCACTGAGCAACATCAGAGCTTGACTTGAACTGGGGATTGAACTCAGGACCTTGCGCTTGCCAGGGAAGCACTTATTCCACTGAGCCATCTCCCCAGCCCTGTGGGCTTTGGGTTTTTTTGTACTGGGGACCAATGCAGTAATTTGCACTTGCCAGGCAGGCACATATGCTGCTGGGCTATCTCCCTGGCCCCAGGCCTTCCTTTTTTGTGTCAAGAGCTGGAGAGAATAGGACTGTTGAACCAGACACTGGCTGATCTTACTCAGTACCTCCAACTCCTTGAGGGGGAGCCTTGGGCTCTTTGGAGTATTTTGTCCTTCATTTGGACAAAATATGTTCAGGTATCCACTTACTCAGCAGAGACCATAGTAGAACTAGGAGAGGGGCAAGCTGGGTGGTCCTGCCCTCCAGGGGTCTGCAGGCTGGCGGTGGCAAGCCTGAGGCAGCAAGGGTGCACACGGTAGGGCCTGCAAAGTCCAGTGATCAAGGTGGAGCTTCCATGACTGAAGAAGCTGGAGACAGATAGACAGATGTACACAATGTCCTCTCTGCTTCTTGCCACATGATTGCTGGGGCCACCAGCAAGAAGGCCATTGCCTGATGTGGCCCCCAGCCCTTCAGCCAAAAACACAAAGCCATTTCACTTTGGTTCTTTTACAGTGTTGGGCACAAGTGTTTCACGCAGGCGTGGCAATGGGAAACATTACACTGTGACCTTAGGAGAGCCCTTTTCTGAGCCTCAGTTTCCTTCACAAACTGGGGCGGCGAGACCTGCCCCCCTGAGTGGCAGTGAGCTGGGGCGCCCCAGCACAAGGCTGAGCACTGTTGGTGAAGAAGGGAGGTTCAAGCCAGCCTGGCGCAGCCAGGTCCTGGCAGAGCGCGGCGTGGAGGTGAGGGTGCGCGGGCAAACATGCATCCTATTCTGCAGGGGAGTCAGGTGGCTTCTGAGGGGAGAGCGGGGGCGGGGGCGGGGGCTGGAGAGCAGGGTGATGAGAATGACAGAGAGGAGACTCAGAGGCCCCCAGGGGAGGCTTCTTGGCTGACCTTCAGCCCTGCAGGGCTCAGGTGTGGCTTGGTGGCAGAGAGCTTGGCTGTGGGTGGCTTTCAGCACTGAAAAGGATCTTAGCCCTGAAAGCCATGGAGAGCCACTGAAATCCTCTGAGCAGGGGAGTATCCTGGCCAGCTGTTGACCCAGACAAGATTCTGGTAGCCATAAAGAAACTAGGAGTCAAAATGTGCAGTGGTTGGAAGACATCCTCTCTGGTGACTCAGCGTACAACAGGGAGGCTGGCCTGCTGGTGAGAAGCCCAGAGTGCAAGTGGGCAGGCTGAGGCAGGACGGCAGCCGCACCCCCTTGTGCTGGGCCCTGCCAGCACCTTCCTAACGGGAACACAGGCCTCTGATGTAAGAGAGGATTTTCCATCCTCCCATAAGGGACTTCCCTGGAGAACCCTGTTAGTACGAGCCCAGGAACTCACAGTTCCTGGACTTCTCAACTGGGTTCAGCATTTCAAGGACAAGGTCCACATGCCTGTGATCCGGCCCTCCAGGAGGCTAAGGCAGGAGGACCACATGTTCCAGCCCAGTTTCTCGGCAACTTTGCCATTTGTTGAAAGCCTGTCTCAATAAACAAGGGGCTAGGGATGTAGTTCAGTATGAAAGTCCTGGGATAAACCCGAGTACTGGAGAAAAAAATCGAAAACGACAGGGCCCTGATTCATGCAGACATGGGCTTGGATCCTGCTTCTTCCATGTCATCAGGTCATTTGGGAGAAGGACGAGCACATGGACTGTGTGAACAGGTTAAGGGGCTGTTCCCGTCAGCCTTCAACAAGGGCGCACCCTAATGTCACCTCATATTTTTCCTTTACAAAAAAAGAGGCGGCAGAAGAGAGCATGGAGCGATTTGCCCCAGCCTCATGGTTGGGAGGTGGTGGGCGCAGGAGCCTAGCGTGGTTGCTACAGGCGAGAAGCTGCAGTGGTGCTATCCCAGGCTTCGGGATTCACACGCGGAGCTTGCATGGGTGTGAATGCGAGATTCTGCTAACCTGGGTCCAGAGACCAGGGTGCTGCAGTGAGTCACCCTAGCCAGGGCGATGGTGGACCCCCCTCCTCCCGCCTGCACCTGGTTGCTGAGCAATGAGCCATAACATATAAATAAAATGCAATTTCTTGCCATCGCAGGAAGGCCCGCTGTCTTTCCTTCGCTTGCTCTCCCTTGGGCCTCCAGAGCATCTCCTCGTGCACTCCGTCTGGGGCTCGCTGAGAGCCTCAAGACCTGCCTTCGGGGGAGTCTTAGGGGCAGGTGCAGCAAGGCTGCTGCACAGGGTGGCACCAGAGCAGGTGGGGCAGACGCCGCCGGACTCCACCGTGGGATGGCGATGGTGCCGGCTCAGGGTGTGGCTGGGTGCCCCTGACCCGGGAGGGCGGACCCAGGCTTCCACTGGAAGTTCACCTGGGCTACTTGAGCGGGTGGGGCTTCTGTGTCCCTTGGGGACAGTGAGGGGGGACAACCTCCTCGGGAACTTGCACTCCTCCTGTTTCACCTTGCACTCCCTGGTTACTCACTTTGGGTGTGGAGCGCCGGGAGCGCGGCTCGGCTGGGTGTGCCCCTCACTGCAGGACATTGGCCTGCTCCCCGCCAGCCTTCCACCCTGCCACTGGCTGTAGGCTTTGCTCGTATTGTAATTTCATACAAATGGTATCGTACGCAATGTTTTGTCTGGCTTTTTTTATTTGTGTATATATTTGGTACAGGGTCTCACTAGCTCGGACTCATAGTGATCCTTCTGTCTCAAGCCTCCCCAGTTCTGGGGTTAGAGGCACGCACCGCCACACCAGGTCTCTGTGGCCAGCTCAGTGTGGGGGCCAGCAGGGCCTGTGACACCAGGGCTCGAACTCAGGTCCTCGCACTTGCCAGGCAGGCGCTGAGACCTCGGAGCTATCTCCCTGGCCCTGTCCTGCTTTGACTTTAGCACAGTGCTTCGGAGATTCACTCATGTTATCACTGATTTGATGCTTTCTTTCTTTTTTTAATGAGGGATTGAACTGAGGACCTTGCACTTGCCAGACAGGTGCTTATGCCACTGAGCTATCTCCCCAGCCCTGTTGCTTTCTTTTCTAGCCAGTTGACAAACACTGGGGTTGCCTGAGACTATTATGAATAAAGAGGCTAGAAACATTTGCATGTAGCACCTGGAAGTAACTTTTCACTTTTCTAGAAGAAATCCCTAAGAGTTACAATGCTGGTTCAGTAACTGGGTTTTGTGACTGAAGCTCAGAGAGCTCAGTAGCCTTCTGGAGGTCACACAGCTTGCCAGAAACTCAAAGCCATGTCTGATCAAGAAGTCACCATATGAAATCGGCATGTTTAGAACTGAGGACACTTTGGTAGCCGTAGTTACTACAGACGGGATGAACTGGGACTTGCAGCTTGTGTTCACAGCCTGGGAATAAGCTCCAGCTGTGAGCGCAGAGTGTGTGGAAATCACTCTGAGGCTTTTCAGAAGGCTGAAGGCTGCAGGTCATATCCACAGGGTTCTGTTAGGCAGAGGCTCTGGTCCCCTGGCTTCTCCATTGTGAAGCTCTTACTTTCCCTTTGCAGTTACTAGCTTGGAGGAGCATTTCAGGGAGTAGAAATCCTGCTTCTCATCAAGCTCCCACCCCTGGCTGGATGGCCACTGTGGGCTTCCTAATGTCATTCCCTTTAGACCTGCCAGTTACATTTTTCTCTTAGGAAGAGTGTCTCAGATTGTTTTCTGTTACTATGACAGAATACTGGAGACTGGGTACTTCGTGAACAACACAAGTCTATTTTGCTCATGGTTTGGGGGGCTGGGAAGACTGAGAGCATGGTGCAGGCATCTGGGGAAGCCCTTCTTGCTGTATCATAACATGGCAGAGGGTGTCATTTGGTGAGACGGAGCCACTGTGTTAATACAGGTCGCTCCTTACTAAGCCACTAATGCCATCATGAGGGCTGTGCCCTGGGACCTCATTAACTGTGATTATTCCCCAAAGGCCCCACCTCCAGATGCCACCAATGCAGGGATACTTTCAAACATGTTGAGAGGATTCCCTTCTTTCTCACTTACACTAGTATTTCCTCCTGGGTCGTTTCATGCTTTGGGATGTAATCCATTATCATCATTTTAATGTTCAGTGTGTCCCAAATTTGGCTGGCCAGAGTCCCATGAAGTTCACTCCTGTGTCTTTCTAACATGCCCCTGCCTCCCCATGTTTGGGGCGCTTCCTTCCTCTTATGCTGGCAGGTATAAGAGGTTCTGAGATGCTGTCCTTTCCTGCACCAGCCCTCTCCGTTAGTGGAGGATGGTGGTCAGAAGCCCAGATCAGGGTGCCAGGCACACTGTTGGGATGGCATCGCTTCTGGACCACCACACACAGCAAGTTTCTAGGGAAGCAGGTAAGCGAAAGGGCAGGGCCATGAGCTGGACTCAGTCCTGTCTGTGGACTCAGCCACGGCAGGCCAGGCAGCGGCATCAGCAAATCCGCCGCAGTGCCCTGAGCTCAGCTGCAGGGTAATGGAGTTGGAGTGAGCGGCAGTGCAAACAGTGGAATCGAGTCTCTGAATTTCTCAAATTCATCCACCTCCTGAGAGTTAACATCTTTTTTTTTCTTTTTTTCTGAGACAGGGTCTAGCTGTGTAGTGCACTATGTAGCTGAGGCTGGCCTGAGCCTCCCGAGTGCTGGCATTACAGGCCTGTGCCACCGTTCAGTTCTTTCTACCTTGGTGTGAGTTACTTCCGTGACAAATGACTTGAGGATCTGGTTCTTAAGTCTGTGTGGGGAGCAGAGCAGGGCAGGGAGGCATGGAGAGGATGGGTGGTGTCAGGGCTCCATCTCCTGCAAACTGCAGATCTCTCGACACAGGCCCTCTGCTGACCTCAAGGACTGGTCAGCTGGCTCTTGGGAGAGGCGATGCACAGAATGAAACTAGGAATTAGAGGCGGGGCTGCGTAGCATGGGGGCACAGTCTCAGAGCCCCTCTCCCTAGGAAGGACTGCACCTTCCAGCTATGCATGTGCCTTCCATCCTGAAGGGTCTGCTGGGCAGACAGTGTGAGGCCTTCACTGGTCAGCAGGTGGGGACAAGCACCGTCTGATGTCAGTGACTTCGCCAGTCTTTGCACCCCTGGTTTCCACTACAACCAATTTTTCTATGCTTTGCCAGCCCAGCAGGTGTCTAAGACGATAGCTGTCCAGAGCCACCAGTCTGGAGGCCGCAGCCAGATGGGTGAGGTACAGAAAGGCTAGCTGGGGCAGTCAGGAGGGCGGGCTTAGTGGCAGCGCTGCCTGAAGGTACTTGCTGTCTTGCTCAGCTTCAGCCAGCCAGCGTGGCAGACGAAGGGCCCACACCCTCCACGGACCTGACCTGCAGGCACTCTCTGGAGTAGGCTGTACAGGTGGGGCACGCAGAGCTGGAAGGAGGGACATGACTGCCTTTTCTTCTGGTACGAACCCTGCGATGGGGCACCAGGGAGAGCAGGAAGAAGCCCTCAGCCAACAGCCAACCTCCGCAAGCCAGTTACCATTCACAATCTGATCTTTTAAAAACTTATAGTAGGGGCTGGTGGGATAGCTCAGTGGACTAAAGTGCCTGCTTAGGCAAGCACAGGGACCGAGGTTCAATCCCTGGCACCACATGCCACACCAGCCCTGCCCCCAGGGCCGGCTGAGCTGCACAGAATCTGGGCGTATTGTCACATGCTTGTAATCCCAATGCTGGGGAGGCAGAAAAAAGCAGGAGGATTACTATGAGTTCGAGCTGTGTAGTGAGACTGGTAACAACCAAATACATTTTTAAAAAAATTGTTGCATACTTTCAAGGCTTAGAATGCACTCATTCAGATGAATGTACTGTCCGATAACACATTCAGGGACCTTGGGTCCTTTTCTAAATAATTTTTCGCTACCAACAGCCCATATTATTCCTTTGCACTCTGTGGATGCCTATCTGAGCAGCTCTCCTTGAAAGAAGAGCAATCTCCTTTTTGGCTGAGTCCGACCCTACTGCCCTGTAGTGATATGGACAGAGCTGGCCGGGCCTTTCCTTATCCCTTCAAGTGGCTTTACGCAGTGCATACTGCTCTAGCCGAGGTGCTGGTGGTCGTCTTTGAAGACTGTACTGGTGTTCCCCTGATAGCCCACACCTGCTGCTCTTTAACATGAGCTGGGCTGGGACAGGACGAAGAGCCAGTGCTCCACATGGTCGGCCTGGATGGAGCCTCGAGATAGAGGCTGTGCCTTCCTGGGGCTTGAAAGATCGCACTCCGAGCTGCAGCCCCAGACCCCGGAACACTAGACGCTATCTCAGTTGTGTGACGCAGCTGGCTCTCTGCTTGTCCTTCTCTGCATGTCGCGGAGGTACTCGCAGGCCCCCTACCTGGCCCAGCTCACAGCACTCGACGACTTCCTGCCATTC
>NDGN011475091.1:0-10974 GCA_002564285.1 Tympanoctomys barrerae
TGCACCTCAATGACCTTCCCCTCTTCCAGTTAAGATGCCGTGGCCCTTGTCAGGGAAATCTTAGACCACTCCGTGTCCTGAACAGCCTTAAGTACACTAGCAGGAGTACCTGCAGTCCTGCCCATTAGAATTCTAGGTTCCTTAATTGGGTTTCAATAACATGTCTTTCTATGAATGTAATTTTGATTTCTTGGGGTTTAAACATTATTTCGTCAGCCTTCCAAACCAGTTTGTGTCCGTTACCTCCATCATAAATTGGAATCTTTGGTCTGCTGCCGATTGTTGGTTTCTTCTTTCGTTGCCGTTATTTCTCCACTTGCATGGAATTTTTGTTAAGCTTTTCCTCATTTATCTGTGTTTTCTCAAAGATCAAACTAAGCACCCAAGCTTCAGCTGATTAGCTATGTGAGCCTGGAAAACTTGCTACATGTCTCTGAGCTTCAGTCCTTGCAGGGGAGAGTGGCACTGCCTCCTGGCAGTCAGGAGAAAGATGATCTAGATCATTCCCAGCTATGTGAGGTAGGCTGAGCCTGAGTCCAGACACCGTCTCTTCTCCTCGCCCATCTCATGCATTGAGATCCTTCTGTGAATCCTTTAGTCTTTATTGACCGGTATCTTTGGATTTTATCTGTTCCCTATAACTTTGTATAATTATTGTTTTCACTTGTGCAGCTTGCTCCTGTCATTTATTTAGTAAATGAGTTGCTTTGCCTTCTTTCTACTCGAGTACTTCCACTACCAGCAAACTGGTGGGACCACAATTGCTCTTTCCTTTGTCCTACAACGTGTCTGACTTCGGGCTGAGTGTAAACCATTGGCTCAGTAATTCCCTTTAACAACCCTAACAGCTGTGTAATATTTTTTCTCATTTTGTGCATAAGACACTGTGGCCCAAAACAGCAAAGTAGCTTTTCTGAGGTCATAGGCTAAAGAGCGGTGGGGCCAGACTCTGGACTAAGATATCTCTAACTGCAGAGATCATCAGAACTTTGTTGGTTTCCCAGGAGCTATTATTTATAGAGCACCTACCACTTATTAGCCACTTAGCATATATCACTTTTTTTTTTTTTATTCCCATGCAGTCTTGTAAATTAGGCATTATTTTTCCATTCTACTGCTGAGGACAATAAAGCTTAGAGAGAGATGTTAGGTAAGCATGCCAGAGGCACGCGGCCAATAAATGTTCTCAAATCCAATGTCAGATGACCTCCCTTCTCGCTTCCTTTCTGCTCTCTGCCTTGTGAATGAATCAGTAAGTGAATGGGTCACCTTCCTTTCTTCCTCTTTTCCACTATTCTTTGCTTCCTTTATTTTCCTTCTCAAAAAAAAAAATATGACTTTACTTTTCAAGTTAAAAACCTAAAACACGTTGAAAGTTATGAAAGAAAGTATGCACGAGAGAATACAGAAAAGCCCAAATAGGACCGAGCCAGGCTGGAATAACCTTCCGCCCAGAGGTGACCACTTTCTCCCCTTATTCCCTCCCTCTTTTCCTGTCCTTGCTTTTGCCTCTTTGCCAAGAGTCACATTCCTGCTGGCCCTCTTCTAGCAGAGACTCCCTTTGGGGGTCCGAGTTTCCCTCCCGCGGTACTTGGCATAACGTGTGACACGCACATTTGCAAAGCTAATCAACTGTGGAAGGGACAGAGAGTCCCAGCACAAGCCACGAGAGGCAGCGACCTCCACTGCTGCCAGTTCCCTTTCCCTAGTCCCAGAGGTGGGGCGGGCAGGCGACACCCTGTAACTGAGCCCCAGCTGCCCCTCACTGTGACTGTGGAGCAACAGAGGCCCTAGCAACGGAAAATGCCACAGGACACTCCACGCGGCGGCATGTGCCGGGCGCCTCTGGGAGCCCTTCGTTCTAAGCCAAAGTTCAGCTGAAGGGCAGTAGCCAAGCCAAGGAGTCATGTGGCTCTCATGTTGGTTAGTGTGTCACTTTGAACAGCTCTTATCTGATATTATTATGACTAAGTCAGTGCTGACAGCAGGGGACAGATTATAAGGGTCATGTGATGATTATTTAAGGCTTCACTGAGTGCCTTGCGTGGCTAATATTAACCCATTCTTTCCAGAATCACTTTCCCATGGGACTTTGTCCCTTGAGAGTCTGAGCAGGGAGACCAGGAAAAGGCACACAAAATCCTGTGCATTCCTGCTAGCTCCCATTTGGAGGGACTGTGAGCCACGAATTAGGTTTGTCTCTCTAGCTTGAATGGTATGTGCTCTTTTGGCTTAAACAAAATCAATGGTGAGGGTTGTTCATATTTCAAAACCTTTCTTTTTTTACACCTTGTACTGAGAAAATTCAGTGCCTTTGTTGTTGTTGTCGTTAAGGTTGATCTTTAAGATATTAGAGAGCTGCACTGAAGTCCTAGCTAGAGAAATAGTCCTTCAGTGCTGTACCTAAATGTCAACGGGGAGAGGGCGTTACTCCCCATGAGATGATTGGCATCTTGCATGGTGCGAAGCAAGCACAAGAAATGCTGTTATTTATTATTTATATGCTGCCCTGAGAGTACATGGAATGGCACAATGGTAGGCGGCTGCACAAGGCTGTGACACTAAAAGTCAGATTCAGAGTAGCTCACACGGCAGAGAGGGATTTTGTCTGCTTGAAGCCATGTGCAGCAATATAAATGGTCTTTGTGTTTGACTGAAAAGGAATTTCAAATTTGATTTGGAGACATGCAAGTAAATAAAACAGAATGGGCGAAAATTCAGATGTTATCATTGACAGATGCCTAGGCTGCTAAAGTACAGACATGTTCAGCGTGGTACCCAGGTATGACAGACAATGGTATGGGCAGACCTGCAGCAGGTACTGGACAACAGCCATGCTTCGACGGGCTCTTTGAGTTTAGGTTCTTCTTATTACTCTGCAATAAAATGGAATAATAATAACGCCACCTTCATAGGATTGTTAAAAAGATTTAATGAGAACAGCCTTATAAAGGCTTAGCCTAGGGCAAATGAGTGCCTCATAAAAGGTGCCAGGCATTATCTGAGTTATCATTCCTGTTATTGTTATTATCTGTAGGCAAATGGTCTACAACAGAAGGCAGCAAAATTTGAGTACAAACTTGAAATGTTGACATTTCCAGGATGATTTCCACCTTGGGGCCACTTTAGCCTTTTCTTACACAAGGTAGAAATTGCCAATCTTTCTTCTTCCTTCTACTGTGAGTTGTATGCTTCTTCCTTACAGTAAAGAGCCTGCTACTATATCTGTCAACAGCATCAGGGGTTCATGAATTGCTGCTGTGGGAGGACCAGGACTACTTCCATCCCTAACTGGAGGAACTCAGGAGGCAGCACCAGCCTCAGTGAGCCCCACAATTTAGCTCTGGTCCCAAACTTACATATTCTGCTCAACCTTACAGTGATGTGTGGTTAACTTGATCATTCAGTGTATGTCCTCAGGCTACACATTCTTTGGCTCACCCTTAGATCACATTTTAATGGGAACACATGCTTGAGAATTGCATCTTTTCTTCTCAAATTACTTCTCTTGGTTTTCTCTCTAGCACAGGTAGCATGATATGTCATTTTACAGCAATGCTTTAGTGCCTTTTACAGATTGGTGCTCTGTGTACTTCCTCGGTTGACCTAAACCTTTAATCATTTTGGTCTGCTCCTTATTCTTTATTTAACAATACTTGTTGAGTGCTTCTCTTGTGCCAAGTGCTTTTCCAGGGCCTGAGAAGACAGTAGAAAAAGAGACCAGAAACCCAGAATGATTTTGCTACCTCCATTCTTCCACCAGAAATTGTGGAATTCTATTTCTAGTGAAATTCTACTCTGTGGGAGCTGTGTACAAGAACGATGACCCTTAGAGGAAGAAAAACCCACACTCTGAAAACAGAGCAGATGCTTTTGAACGATGCCTGAATTCTGATTGGTCAGATCAGAATTGATGTCCAACTGGGATGCACCATTAAGGTCAAGTTGGTCCAAAGATTGAAATATTAGGGAAGAGACGCCTGCACAGACCTTCTCAGAGCCTGTACCTTGGGGCTGTGCCTTTGCTTCTGGAGTTCCTTGGCTGCTCAGTGTCCAGCTACCAAAGGCTTAATTTCTGTCATAATAGAGTCTCTAGAGCACATTGCAATGAATTTGTGCCCATTTTCATACTGATTATTAAATCTATGATTGTTTGCTAGTAGAGATTGAGCCCAGCAAGTCTTTTCATGCTGAGCTAAACCGTTTGCTGTTTTGGCTTTCTTAATTTGGAGACAAGGTCTTGCTAAATCACCACACCCTCCAAGAGGGGCTCGCGTTCCTCCTGGCTCACCCTCCCTTCTGCTGGAATCACAGGTGTGCACAACCATGTCTGGCCCTGTGAGTGTTTTTTTAGTTATAGCCCAGTGTCAGTCCTGTGAGCCAAATTTCAGCTGGGGCAGTGCAATGCAAGTGAAGACCCTGGCCAGGATCAAAATTGTATCCCTTTTGATTTGTGTGGCACTGGATGGGTTATTGTCTCCCCAGGATGCTAAGGGCGAATGCAAGGATAAATTAATTCAGACATATAAAACACTGAGAGCAGTGTCTCAACATGATAGGTGTTCAGGAAAAATTACTTATTCATTATTCTATTAGTAAAAAATTGGGGTGAGCCCATGCTCAAGTCACAGAAGATTGGTTTCAGAAAATGTGAAACTTCATAGATTTCAGGCAAGAAGTAACATAAAGGAACCATGTATCTTTTCTTGAGGTGGGAATCAAATACATGAAGCTGCTGGCATGATGGTGTAGCTCTTTGAAACACCCAGGTGTAAGATGTGTGCATGTAGGTGTTTTGTTTTGAGAGAGTTAATGTACTAAATACGTATTTATTGTTATGTGTATGGAATGTGTGGAGTTGAATAGCTCAGAGCTTTTCTTTTCAGTGAGTTTATTGTCCAGAGGTTTAACAGAAGCATAAACTAATGAGTGTAATAGGTTGGGTTCAGCAGTAGAAATGAGCATCAGAAACTAGAGGAGTTCTGAGCAGGTCTCCAGGGGTCAGTGAGACATCCTAGAAGAATGGATATCTTGGCTGATTCTTATTTATTTGGTACAGGGTCTCACTACATAGCTCAGACTCATAGTGATCCTCCTGTCTCAGACTCCCCAGTGCTGGTATTATAGGCATGTGCTACAATGCCCAGTTTTGGTGGTCAGCATGGCGTGCTTGGAGTTCTAGGTGGCCTGGCATGTGGTATCAGGGACTAAATCCTTGACCTTGCACTTGGCAGGCAGGCACTTATACTGCCAAATTATCTCTGCAGCCCTCTGAGCTGATTCTTAATGAAAGAAGAACCCTAGACCCGGAAGGGATTTCAGGAGGCATGTGACCTAGATATGACAGTGGGAGTGGGACACTTGTGAAAGTTGGAAGCAGGAAGAGACATAAGGTCGGGCTGCAGGTGTGGCCAGGGCCAACTTGAAGAGGGCCTCCCTGCCTTGGTGAGGAACCCCCTGTAGGTCAGCACCGAGGCAAGGAAGGGGCACATAGGCAAGGAAGTAGTGAAGTTTGGCCCAAGTTGTGTTTTCGAGAAATCACTGGTTGAGAGGATCAGGGCTTGAACTTAGGTATTTATAAGGAAGGGAGTGAATTAAAAATGATGAACCATTAAAGAGGAAGGCTTCATATTTCCTCTGAGTGGATTGTGTTGCTCCTTTCTAACTGATCCAGAGCACAGAGGCAGGAGAGTTTGGGATGGCCAGTAAGGTCCATTAAGGTCCATTTTTAGTTTCCCTGGACCTGTAAGGTATTAGTGGTCAGCAGCAAGCAGGCTGGGAAGGTGCAAGGAAGTTACCTGGGCTGGAATTGTAAGTGCTGGAGCAATCACTGAGATGATGGCAGTTCAAACTTAGAGGGACAATGAGATGCCAAGAAGAACAGGAATAGCTCACAGTGGGCAGAGTCCAGAATCACACAGAAACTCTGTTACTTTTCTCTTGTGGCTGAGACAAAATATCCGACGCCCAAAATTAAGGAAGGGAGGGTTTATTTAGCTCACAGTTTGTGGAAACTTCAGAGTCAGCTGGATCCAAGACAGAGTGGCACATGGCAGAGGGAAGCAGTTCATGGGGATGGAAAACAGCAAAAAGCAGAGAGAACAAACAAGGGGCCAAGCACAGGTCTCTTTCCTCCTTTCCACATGTTCCACGCAGGTGACCAGCCTCGGGGAGAGGGGTAGCACTCGCACCCAGAATCCCAGCAGCATCACAGCCGTCACCCCTGCCTTAGACTGAAAATCAATCAGAGGTCTAGAAGCTGGGCCCATGACTGCAGGAGGCTCTGGGGGCACATCTAGACACAAACCATAACAGATGCCAATATCTAAGGGATAGGACTCTAAAACGCAGAATCGAAAGAGGCTGGAAAATCAGGCTAATAAAGCAAGACAAAAATCAACTTTAGGAGGGACATGCAGAAAAACAGCCACGTGAAATTAATGCCACAGTCATAGCATTACACTTCTTCGGTGACTTTAGGGTTTGCACCTTTGTGCAAACTGCCTGGATTAAAGATTTCTTAAAATTTTCTTAAAGATTTTTTTTTCTAAGAATTTTTCTTTCCTTGCTTCTTTCTTTTTTACTATTAGGTTTTACTTAAGGTACCTATCTAGCACTACACTGATTTTTGTTCCCTTTTTGCCTGTAGACTAAATCCAAAGTATAAAGTGGAGCATGAAAAGTGATCCTATTGTATCTCCCCACACCTCACCCCTTCAATGAAAGCTCGACTCATAAAACCTTTCATTTGAGTCCTGGATTGAGTTTAGGTCAATTCTTCTTTTTAACTGAATCCATTCCATTTTCTCTCATCATCCTTCAAATATGTTCCTTTGCTGCTTTTCACATCCTTTTACGGAATGTTTGTCCTAAATCTCTTTTATTTTGAGTGGCACTTATAAACTGGAGTCTAGCACAGAGCAGATGTATTCATTTAATAGTTTGCTTTGATGGCTCCTTTAAGAGGCCTTATAATCTTTATATTTTACCATTGGGTTTGGAATTTTATGCTCCTTTAACAGGTGTATTACCTTCATCAGATGTTTTCATTTTAAGCTGTTGACTTATAAACACATGGCCTGCGGGGATTGGCATGCAGACAATTTAGTCTCTTACAGATTTATCTCTCATTCATTTTTGTATTTAGTGCAGGGAACCCTAGATTGATTGATAATGACAGTTCATTGGTAAAAAAAAAATGGCTCTTTCAGTGACCAAAATAAGTGTTTCCTCCAGTTGACAAAGGGGCAAGGAAAGATCACTCATATTGAGAGGATTTTTTCAAACACTAATTAAAAACAAAATGGTTTCAGGCCATATTTAGCTCTCTGGGTCTGCAGTTTAGGAGAAAATCGGGCTTATCCAGTTCTTCTGAAGACACTTGAAGCTTTGTCTTTGAAATTCTTCCATTGTTCAAGGCTTTCCCACTTATCTAAAGACAATGTATTTGACTTGAAATTGATGCATCCTGCTCCTATGCACCAGGAATCCATAATGCTCCTATAACAGGCAAGAGAGGCAGAAAGGCTGCCCTCCTGCTTGGTGTACTGAGGGGGCCTGAGAAGGACACTCTTAAGTGAAATCTGGGTGGACTTTGGCCAGCAGCCCCATCCTTTGTGTGATTCAGTGAGGTAAATGGGTGGGGGATTCAATTAATGATTAGATGAGCAAGCCAAAGGCATCTTCTCTTAGTAAAGAATGGTCCCGCCAGGGTTTGGTGCTGCATGGAGGTTTGGGTATACAAAGTAGAAACCATCCCATAGCCTTCTGACCTGGAGTGTTTGCAAAGAGAGATTTAAAATAAAAGGTTTTTTACTTTTTGACTTGGACAGCTACTATAGACATTAATTGAGGAATTCTTTCTGCAGGTTCCTGGCAGTCTCTGGAAAAGGCTTAGGGCATTTCGTAAGAAGGGTAGAGCAAAGCATTGGCCAACAGAGAGAGGGGCGATAAGTAGCTCAAGACTGCCCTGCTTGGAGTCCAATGTGTTTTGTGGCATTGTAAAATGAACGTGATGGTGTAGCCCATCTCCTATGACTGATTCTCTTCCTTATAGAAGCACTGAGTGATCCAACATGCTCTGACATCATTTCTACCTGTGCCCAGGAGGGGCCAGGGCTGAGCCAGCATTGCAGTGCAACCGCCCAGGTTTCCTGGATGCAGAAGGGTATATCCTCTTAGTAAAGAATGGGAGGATCGCCAGTCTTGGAAAGAAAGTATATGACTTCCTTTTGCATTCTACCATGTGATCTGTTAGGAGTAAACAAAAGAGATCTGACCAGAACAGGGAGAATGACAACATGAAGCAAATCTTGAAGGAAGGAGTAGAGGCACTATTATTTTCAGAAAGGGGACTGGAAAATTGCTCTGAACGTAAACATTTTAGGAAATATTTTATCTTAAAGGACAGAATGTGATAGCTATCTTCCTTTGCCATCTTAGAAAGTGAAGTTAAAATTTTGCTTCAGTACAACTGGAGCATTTTTGTAATCTATTTATAGATATGCATTGATCAAGGTATATACATTCTTTCCTTCTTATTCTTTTCTTTTTTCTTCTATTCTATTCTAGTAGCTCTTTGATGATTTCCTCCCCCCTTTTTTTAGTTGTTTGGTACATTTCAGATATACATAGATATTCATCACAGGGCATTTGTATTGGGTTATATTTTGATTTCTCTTTCCTAGTAGTCATTTTTAAAAATGTTTTTGGGAGGATATCAAAGCTATTTGTGAAGTAAGGAATTTCCCTATAGAACAATGAATTCCTTGAGAGGAGCGCCCATGGGTCTTGCTTTTGGCTGTCATCACCAGCATCCAGTCCTCGTACTGTGTCTCTCATGAGACGCTCATTTGGTGAATCTATGAGTAAGAGAATGAATGAAGGAGCAGCTGAGCCACTGAGGAAGTGAGGAATGGACAGACAGATAGTGGGATTGAATTGTTCCCAAGTCAGTATATCAGGTGGATGGCGAGGATTCTTCGTTGCCTCTGCTGACTTGTATGAATTTAAACTCTTGACGTAATTCTATGTCTCAGTGTACTGCCTACCCAGTGTCTTCAGACATAGTTTTTAATTCAGGAAACCAGGGGAGAATCATAAGGATCTTTGGTGCAGTTCTGCAAAACAAACAAACAAACAACAACAACAAAAAGCAAAAAGCAGTCAAGCAAGCAAACAAAAACCCCGGTGTACTGGAGGCACTATTATTTTCAGAAAAAAAATGAACTGGGCTTGAGCAGCACCAGAGGACTTAAAGGCAGCCAACAAAATGAAAAACAAAAGCTCCTGGGGAAAAGTCAAGAACCAGAAAATGCAATAGTTAGCTGATAAAATGTCTGCTTCGGTTTCGGCCAACCTCCCTGAACCTTGCCCTACTGCAGTGGCCCCCAGTAGAAGTAGAAAAGAGGTGCCAGTGATAAATCACCCTGCCACGAAACAGCACAAACTTTAGTAAATTGCGTGCGGAGGCCAGAATGGGGACAATAATGGTGCAGCAGGAGCCAGCCAGCAGGCCCCCAGGGGGGTGGAATATTTGTCCCTCCTTAGCCACAGGATGCCTTGTGCTCATTCATAGACGGAAAATGAGTTGGGCGGATTTCATTGAAGTATTCCATTGTATCTGTCAAGAGTCAACCAAATACTCAAAAAGCTAAAATGCTGGCAGACACCCTCTCCTCAAACCCAGGGTCAGAGATTTAGTGAGGATGATCCTGGTCAACAGTTACTTTTCAACATCATGAAAGACAAAGGAAAGCAAACCAACTGAACTCGTAAAACCAGTGTCTTAAAACTTGAGACCGTTAAAAAAATATTCATTCCCAAAGCAGCTTAGCTGTTGTGGGAACACATCCAATCCTCTGCTATTACTGGGGGAAAGAAAGTAAGAAAAATCCTTCAATTGTTATAGAAATTCAGGCCACACCTGGATGTGTACCTGCATATTTTGGTGAGGAAGTGAAGTTGTCTAAGAGATGTTCCCTTCTTGATGCAACGGGATGTCGAGGGCTCCCCGTCCTCTGGTGGATGCCGAAGCAAAGTAATACACTTTTCTGCACTGGAATCAATTTCTTTTAGAGTACCAAACGCCTAGTCTATAAGAGGCCTGATCCTAACATACCTACCATTTCTACTGTGCACTGAGAAATCAATCCTGTTTGTACACCATGTCCCCTATCAGCCTACAACTTCCATAAGGTCAAAATCCATTTCTGATTTCCAGGGCATCTTTCTCTGCTCTGCCCACCTCCTGGCATGGGAAGAACACTTAGGAACATAGCATATATTCAATAAACATTTGTGGAATGAGTGAATTATATTATCCCTTGTTTCTATGCTCCCTAACATTTTGAGCACCACACTAATTTGGGGTCCTGTCTAGGCATTCTACTTAGGTGAATGCTATATCTTGCTTTAAATCATAGAACTATTATTTTTTGTAGGATTGCGTTTTCCTTTTACAAGCTTACTATGAATAATTCTTCCTCCCTTACAAACTAAATCACTTAATATGCACTAGTAAACCACCCTTGCTTTTAGGGCCACCCCTGTGCCTTTCCCCACACATTCTAGAGGAGCCCCTATGAAGTGCGTTCATCTTTTTAACCCCTCCCCTTCCACCTGCCTGGGCTTGAGGAGCTCTGAACATTTGCAGACAGTTCCGTTGTTGCCAGTGAAATGTCAAACAAAATGGTGTTCGGTGTGCCTGGGGGCTTTGCAAGAGGAGCTGCCTGACACCCTGGTGTAGGCTGCATAGTGCATTTTTCCCATAAGGGCAGCCAAATCCAATCCCACTCCTGGCTCTGACTAAGAACTGGAGCTGATGCTGGAAGAAACAGATTTAAATGACAAGGTTTTTCAGCCACATGCTTTTCTCTTTTGTGGAGACTTTCTGCGGAGCTGAAGAATCTCTTCCCATTCAATTCAATTTCTTACACACACACACACACACACACACACACACACACACACCCC
>NDGN011475108.1:0-14251 GCA_002564285.1 Tympanoctomys barrerae
CTACCAATTTGATTTGAAACTGTCTCATTGCTATTTGTTTATCAATAAAACTATGGAAAAAAAAACAGTGAGCTTTCTGGTCCATGAATGCAGTATTTTTCGATGTATTCAGTATTTTTTAAAAATTTTCTTTTTTGTAGTATTTAGAGTAACAGGTCTTGTACATCTTTTATCAAATTTGTCCCTTCATATTTTTGATGCTATAGAAAGAGGTAATTTAATAAAACAATTCTTTTTTTCACAGTACAAACTTGTCCTTCCATTCCGTGCATCTATAATCTTCTATCTTTCTGCTCAACCAACATTTTCCATTCAATAAGCCTTTTTCATGCAAGTGCCAGGATCTGGAGACCCAAATCATAGACCATGATGTCTGTTGTTTTGCTCTCAATCCCTGTAATACCTACCTAGTATCATTTACTTGAGTTGCAGTGCACACATTAAGACTTGGTTATAAATGCTGCTGTTTTCTTTGTTTCTTGCACATGACTTACCCACCCACTTAAATTATAAATCCCCTTAGAGTAAAAATAATGTATACTTATTTGTTTGATAAGCAAACAAGAGCTAAACCTTTTAAAAAGACTTCTAAAGTTAAAACCCTGTCTGAAATCCTATATTCTACATTCAATATTAGCTTACAATTAAGCAAATAAAAAGTAAGTACCAAGTATATGTTGGTTATGTTGAATAACAGCCATGTGTTAAGGGGTTTCAAGGAACTCTCCCTGGCTTTGCTTCTTGTCCTTAGGTAGCTGAGCTCCTGGGGAAGAAATCACTGGAGAGCATTCCTTACATATCCTGACTGTAGAACACAAAGGGGGCCTGGGCCTGTTGTTGGGAAAGCTTTTTTCACAATGGCTCCTGTCCACTTTCCATTTCAGTCTTTGGTATGTGTAATTCTGACAAATAGCTCTTAGTGTCTGACTGAGTCTATTTACAAGACACAGGCAGTTGTTTATAAGACACAGGCCAAATTCTACCCTTGGATATCCAAGAATTATTTCCAGTGATTTCAGGCCCATCATTGGGTTCTCGCCCTGTCCACTTCTCAGTATGACTTACACATATGCTCAGCTTGTTTATAAGTTTCAAAATGTGCCCCGCTCCAACAGCAAATCAATTTCAAATTTATCCATCATAAAGAATAAAAGAAAAAAAAAGAATAAAAGACAGTTTGAAGAATCCTTAACAGTGTTTTTAAGTATTGAGCCAGTTAGAATGATGGGCATTATACCATGACCACACACATGAATGTGTAAGTAGAATAGAGAAAGTTATAAATTCCTCAAAATTAGAGCCTAGTATGCATCAGGGGCAAAGAGATGAGACAGACATGACAGTTGGGCTCATGCAATGGTACATAGCTCAGAGATTAAAACTTCCTACTTGAAAATAAGATATTTAGGGTCTCGTCAATGCTTTTAACTTACACTATTGTCTTACACAAGACTCAACTTTTCTGATTTCTTCATGTCATTCATCTCCGATTTATATTACAAGCTGTAGATAACAGACGCTATCAATTAATAATTGTGGCAATCATGTAGCAATGGAATAGTTGTTTCATACAAACTGATTACAGGGTGTGCTAGGGATATCCTATCCAGTATTGTCTTGGTGTGACAATGAGGCTGGATTATCAACTTGATCAGCTTGTGAGCTGCCCAAGGGGTTAGTGAAGAATGCTTTTGGGTGGACCACAGAGCTATGACCTTGGTACTGCATCTGGTCCCTGGCCCTTCTTGCTCCCTGGCATTGTTCTCCTGCTCTGCTTCTAAACACTATGAGGTGAGCAGCATTCTTCTGCTAAGTACCTCTGCTATATCTTTACTTTGGAGCGAGCCAACCATGGACTGGAACCTCTGAAACTATGAGCTGAATAAATTTCTCCTTCTTTTTTCTATGGGTATTGGGTATTTCTCTTTTCCCCAGCAATAAGAAAGTTGATCAACACAAATAGGAATCATTAGTAACAGATATGTAAAAAGAGGTGAGGAGGCTGTGTCTATAGCACAGTTAAGAACACTTAGTTTAAAATCAGCCCATGCCTCAATATAAAATTTACTGATATTTATGAACCCAGCAGCACAAACATGGATGGTAGACTTGCATTTTATTTCTGATACCAAGTAACCCTTAGGTCCAACCCCTCGAAATACAGACATATCTACTACATGAGTTGGAAAGAGAGATGTGTCCTTTTAAATTGCAAACTAGTAGAGAAGTATCTTTAATAAATAATTGTAAAGGTTCTGTTACACAAAAATGATAATGACTACATATGTGTTCTTGAATTCTGCTATTAAAAACCAGAAGCCAGCATACTAAGATTATTCTTAAGATTTCATATAGACAGATTTATATATACAGACAAACATAAATAGGTAAGTTTTACACTAAAAATCTCAAGGCACACTAGGTATAGTGGAACATGAATGGAGCAGAAGAAGCCCTAATCTCATAGTTAGGAACAGACAGACAAACAGATAGCCAGCCAGCCAAAAAGCAACTGGAGGAAAAGAGACCAGATCCTAACATTTTTGTCAAGGGCTCCCCTCCATTGACCTAACTTCCTTCCACTAGATTCCATAACTTAAAACAGCTCTACTTCCCAACAGCTCCAAGCTGGAAACCAACTCTTCAACACATGGCTCCTTGAGGTGCCCTTTACTATAGAGCTCTACAGATGTAAGAGTTCACCCATTCACACACATATGCCAGGCATGACTCCTCCCTCCTCATGCTTGGTCTAGTGGGCACTCTACAGGTCTTGAGGAGTTCAGTGTCTTCCCTCTTGCCACTCTCAGGCAGGATTCAGGCTGGGTTGCATAGGTGCACATCAGAGACTGGGGGAGGAGGTTGCTCCTGAGAGAAAAGAATCAGTAATCAAGGCTCACAGAGCACAGCTGCCAATGACACATACAGTCACAGCCCTATACCCCTGCTATTTAAAGTGCTGACTTCTTTGTGATCCCCTACATAATATCGAGTGCTACAGACTGCTGAAGTAGGCTAGCAGTCTTCTTCACTACTATTTCTATCTGCCTTGCCTTGCTTCTTTTCTCCATTCTGTCCTTTAGTATCTATTCTGTCTTCCTTTTATTTCCTGTGTGTATGACAGTAATAACCTCTAAAATGTCCCATAAAGACAAAAATTCTTACAACATATTTCTGGATTTGCCCCAAAATAGTCCATTAGAGGGTATTGGGACTGAGAAGTAAGTAAGGTACAAAACTGCCAAAAGATAAAAGAAGTATGGTGATGAGTACCTGAGGTTCACTATACTATTCTACTTTTATGTAATTTTTTTATTTGCTTAAAATAAAAATAATGTTAGAAAAAACTTATCACATTGATATTTTGCCTTGAGAATGTGGTAGAAGATAAGGTGAGAATTAAGAATGGATTGGATAGGGTTGGGGAGATAGCTCAGTGGCATAAGTGCCTGCCTGGCAAGAGCAAGGTCATAAGTTTGATCCCTGGTACCAAAAGAAAGAAGAAAAAGATGAAGAATGGATTGGATGCATGGAGGCACTGCACTCATTTGCATGCACAAGACATTCTCCTTTATAATAAGAAGGCCTATCTCCAATGCTTCCATTTCTCTTTATCCTTTCCTACACTATGTCCAGCCTTGATAGTTTCTAGCTTGGGTTCATCAGCTTTTATAGGCAGAAATCAGTAATATTACTCCTAAGAGCAACTCTGCTAGCAGGTTTTTAAAAAATAACTTTATAGAAAAGATATATCTATGACGGGGGGGGGCACCCTCCAGCATTTGTGAAATAAAAGAAAGGCAATGAGTCAGGCAATTGGCTCTCTTTTCCAGGTGGCTTGCCCCCCCTCTCTAGTAGTAACTAGGGAGATCCCAAGCATTGCCCTCTGCAGGGGATTACTCACACACCAATACACATTCAGACAAAAGAGGAAGGGAAAGACTGGAAATCAAGACTGAAAATATTTTCAAAGCAACTGAAATTTAGTATCACAGGAATCCCAATCAGCTCCAAAAATCACGCCCAGTGATGTTTCTGGCAGACATGCATTCTAGATCATCCATGAAGCTATTTTAAATTGTTTGATATATTAGCCCAACAGATTTCAAAGTTCAAAACACAGGTGTGTATTAGTGTTGCACAATTCTGTGGTTAGAGAGAACATGAGATCATTTCACCTAGAAACAGACCCAAATAGCAACACCCACCTGGGGTTCAGGTGTATAGCTGTGAGATGAATCTATCTCTGGAGTTTTATTCTGACATAAATATGCTCTGATAAGAAATAGAGATTTAATATATTAATACTTCTCTCAGTTGGGTGTGGCTTTTTAGCTGACAACCATTGTATACTCCTGCCTGTATGTTATTTTAAACCTCTTCAAAGACTTGAGAAATAGGATTATTGTCCCTCACAATTTAAATACTCCTATTATTATTTTTTTCAGTCTCAATAAACATGGGAGAGCAGAAAACAGTTTCAGGACAGTAGAAGTGAATTTCACAAGCCAAGAAAAAAAATTATCAAGATAAAGCCTTACAAAAAGTATGTGACTTAAAGCCATCCCACCAGGTAATGTTCATTTTATCCAATGATTCACTTAGCATTAAATACTTCACATATGTAAGCCATTACCCACTATCGCATTACTTTCCAAAACTTGGGAGCGAAAGCAGAAGACAGAAGACACTAGCAGGTATGGAAAGACCCACACCAGGAAAACTGAACAACAGAAGGCAGTCCTGGGTCCTGCTGCCACAACAGCTCTGGATCTTTGGTTAAAGTTGTCACAGTAAGCCAGAGATGAATTTCAGTTACAGAATAAGGCAAACAATAGTGAATGTATTACTGATTCAACTGAATAAGTGCACATTTATCTTCTATGCTCACATGCAACTGTTTGCTTAACAGACTGGCAGTCAGATTTGTGTAAGAGAATGAAGGGAGTTATACATGTTATGTAAAATTCTTATGTGTGTAGCTGTGAGCAAATAACTTTGTTGTGACTACTTGATAAGAGGTCTTTCCAAGAGAAACAAATCCTTTCTTAAAACAAAACAACCATAAGAAAGGGAAGCACACACACAAACATAAACAGGGATCACACTGTATAGTGTCACCATTTGGTTAACAGATGTTGGTGTCTGCCCTCAGCTCCCAAGCAAATCAATGTATTTGTATTTCTGTGCAGTATCTTCTATCCCAAGGTAACATGAAATGCTGTGTGGCTGGTTTCACGAGATATGTGTGCATAAATCTTGTACAAATTATAACGGAGTGAACACCTGTCAAGCCCGTTTAAGATGCTGTCTGGCTGAATCAATGATTGGCTCCATGATAAGGTGGTGGCTGGGCTTAAAAAATGTCCCATCTTCTGTAACGCATACCTAAGTACCACCACTGTGGGCTGCACTGTACAGCTGCTGCTTTCACTGCATAGCTACTGCTTGCTTTCTTCATATCTCAGTATTACATGATCTTTCACTTATATTAAGAGAAGTATATTTTGTAAATTTTCCAATTCATTGGGGTGTTTGAGATTAATGACAGTCATTAATACGATACACCTAAAAAGAAAAAAAAAGGTAGAAAAAGAATTATGACTTTTGGATCTAAAAAAAGCTATGTCACTACTTTGTTACTGACAAGCTTCACAATCCTAAGGCACAAAGATTTAGTCTCCTAACCTATAAAGTGAGAGGTCTCAACTAGATTTGCGCCTCTCAGGCTTTGTAAACACCAGGGGCATTTTAATACACCACAACCCCTATCAGATAAATCAAATGACAGAAGTTTTAATTTAAGAACTTGTGCAATGAGAAAATATAATGACTGAAAGAAATTTGAATGTAGTGACAGTTGAAAATACAGTCCCAATTTATTAATCACAGCAGAGTCAACATTTATTTTTAAAGTAATGGTACACAGATGTTAGACACTAGTCTACAAACAACAGTTGGGATACGTATGAATTTGTAGTCTTTGCAACAGCTCCATAACAGACTGTATCAGCCCAATTCTCTGTATAAAGAGTGGGAACTTAGAGCTATTTACAGATGCCCTAAATATTTTCTGGTGTTGACCTTCCATAATTCAATCCTAACACAAGCATTTACTAAGGCATGTGGCTCAAACACAATGAGGATATTTCTGCTTCAGTTTCCTATCTGTATGGGGTGGGTACCCTAGTGATGTTTCACCCTGGTACTACTGAATCTGTGATTCTCAGTGTGATACATTTTAGCAAAAACTTTGAGGTCTCCAAGAGAGCAGCCCTACCAAAATGTAGAGCACTCAAATAGCTTTTCATGGTGCCCTGAAAATGTTTCTACACAGACATGGAAAAATCCTCTTATAGAAAGCAAAATCCTGTGCCTAAGCAGGGGTCATCAGCTCTAACACATCTGTATTCCTCCCAAACGTCCCCCAGAATAGATTCTTGGGCAATAAACTCCTTGAGCCTGAGATAACCTACACCTGGCTTTTTTTTTTTTTTTTTTTTTTGTAAACTTGTACCTATGGGTGAAAACAAAAAAACAAGCTGAGCAGAAGAGAGAAAAGGTTTCTATCCAAATCAAAGCAGGCCTACAGTGGTCTTTCTCCAAAAGTTCAAAATAAGTTTGGAATAAGATTCCAAATATTGCTGAATCCTTTGAAATCTTAAGGCAATGAGGCCACAAATGAAAGCACAGATAGTACAGCTCATCTTCACAGTCACTGAGAACATCACTCTTGGTTTCAGCACATGGGACAGAAACTATCGATTGACAATTACATACTATTTAGACAAGAACTAAAGAATGATATACTCACTTATGTCAGAGACATATTAAAGTACTAATTTCTCAAAACTGACATCAGACAAAACTGTGTAAATGATTTTTCTTTTCTAAGGATAAAAATTCTAATAATTTTACCTTTGGGAAACTATTCAACATCTATATCTAGTAAAGTTATTTAACAAGGATGTTCTATATATCAATGATAAGTCTCTGGAAGTATATTATCAATCTCATCCCTAAACTATCCAACCCACAGAAAAAGACCTATCAAAAGATAATTAAATTAAATGGTCAAAGGCAACTCAATGCCATATACTTATGCCCTTGCTGAAAGACCATAAAACAGATACAAACTACCCCCAGCTGTATAAATATCCTTTAAAAACAAAATCAATAGAGAGTATTATTAAAGACAGTTTTCCTAAGAACTATCTTGGGAAAATTATTTAACAATTTATACAATCAAAAAGTATTATCTATATGCAAATTAAGTCTCACTTGATGCAAATTTGTCTCTAACTTCTGCTGATTATATATTTTCACATGTACAGTAATTTTATGTAATTTTCCTCATATGGATGAATTAAAACATAAAATTTCATAGAACTTAAAGTAAATCTTGAAGTTTAGGATGATTCTGCTAAACCAGATTAGACAAACTTGACAGTAAGGTTTAAAATAATACCCTCGCTCTATTACATACTATGGATATCTAAACAAAAGGGACTCCTGAAATGAAAGAAGTAGGAGGAAAAGTCCTGGAATAAAGACAAATGTTGCAATGTATCAAAGGTTGACAAACTGTAGTCCTCAGGGCATATCTGACCTGTTGCCTGTTTTTTGTAGTTTTACTGGGCAGAACCATATTTATTAGTTTATATCTTGTCTATGGTTTCTGTGCATCACACTAGCAGAGTAGGATGGCATACAGAAAGTTTGCTGCCCTGTGACTTGCACTGATCTTTGCCCTGGGCTGACTAATGCTGAAGCTGCACAACTCAAACTCTGTCTTCTTTTCTCCATCTATACTTGCTTGCTACATGAATTCATCTAGTTTCATAACATAAAATGCCATATATCTACCAATAACTCCCAACTATGCTTCTTTTGGCAGATCTCTTTCCTAAGTGATAATTCACATACCCAACTGCCTGCGTGACACATCTACTTGGCAGTCTAATAGACATCTAAAACTTACCACACTCAAAACATGACTTCTGAGTCTACAACACCAAACATGCTTTTCCCATGGCTTTTAATTTCAATAAAAGGCAAATCCATTCTTTTACTTGAACCAATGAAAACCAACCAAACAAAAACCCTGGTATCATCTTAATTCTACTGTACACACAATCTTTTGGCCAATCATCAACTGTTTCAATACCTAGAAACCTGCTGATCAATTTATGCCACTGTCTGCTCAAGTTACTATTGCCTCTCACCAGGATTCTTATAGGAGCCTCTTCACATGGTCTGCTGGCTGCCATTGGGCCCCTCCCATCTATTCTCAGGACAGCAATCATAGGACTCTTGTTAAATGTTAGTTGTTTCTCACTGTTGCCAATAGATTGTATATACAGCAAAATTAAGATGATATGAGAGTTTTTGTTTAGTTGGTTTTCATTGGTTCAAGTAAAAGAATGAATTTGCCTTTCATTGCATGCCTGCTTAAGGCATTCCAATGACTCCTCCAGCTCTTAAGAGTAAAAGTCAATCTTGTAAAATTCTGTCAGATGGTCTGACAGAATTCGCACTGCTGCTGGCCCATGTTCCCCTCTGCCCTCATCCCCACACTTTGCTCCAGCTAGGCCGGATCCTTGGTGATCCTAGATCACACCCAGTAGGCACCTACACCAGCTCTTTGTGCTCACTAAGTCTCCTGAAGCTTCTCACAGCCCCTTTTTCTGCTCAAATGTCTATTGAATGTCATTTTATCAATGAATCTTCTCTCTGACTATCTTATCTGAAACAACTTCATCCTGCACCAGTATAACCACACTTTCCTATTTTATTTCTAACTATGTGCTTCTTGTCTCCCTCCACAAGCAAGAAAAATATTTCCAAGAGAGTAGGAGTACCTGTCTGTTCTTTTTTTTTTCTTTTTGACAGAACGGGGGATTGAACTCAGACCCTTGCGCTTGCCAGGGAAGTGCTTATTCCACTGAGCCATCTCCCCGGCCCTGTCTGTTCTATTCATTATTGTTTCCTTCCCAAAGACTTAGAACCCAGTCCTATAGAATACCAAACTTTCCATTGTATTACGCAGACTAAATTTAAATTCTTTAGAGAAATGAGCTTCACGGACAAAGTGGTTAGAAGGTACTATTCTACTCTAAAGCAAGAGATCTTGTCCCATAACAACTTTTTTTCATTTGAATACCTATAAAGAAAGGAATTAATCTTTCTTTTTCTCTTCATTCTCTTAATTCCCTTAAATTTTATAAATCCGATTTCTCAATCTGGTTTTAATTTATTTTCTTCTGGATTATGTCCAAAGGTCATGTACTAACCCGTACCACAGAATGTTTAAAGCTGTCAAAATTTTTCATGGCAACACAGAGCTGTCAGTGGTTTCTTGGCAGCACACTGCCAAAAGATGCATCAATAAATCAAATAGAAAGGACAGTGTCACATTAATTTAACATGTAGGCCTCTACTGAATTTAAAATCTGAATCAGCAAGGGAAGCTTTGGGATGCTGGCATGAAGTCAGTCTGTGCACGTTACAGTCATAGTCAGTGGGGTCCAGAAGTCTTGCTCCCTGCTGCTCTCAGGGAGATCATCGGACCTGTGGTCACTACATTTGCTTTGGATGGCTACAAATATACTTTCCAGTGCTCAGAACCCTAGCATATCCCAGGTACTGTGCCTAATTTTTAAAGCTCCCCCATCAGTTCCTCCCAAGGCTGTCTGGATTTGAGGCACCTGGTAGCCTAGTCCTAAGGTAAAATCTGGGGAAGCTTAAAGGCTTGAACTACAATTATATACCATAGGGGTGAAACACAGAGAAACACTCATTTATACAACATTAGTCCATTTTGTTCAATAAGTGACCAAAAATAAGTGGTGACTTGTATCAGGGCAAACTCCCTAAGGCCAATTCAAGAGAAATGTTATAAAATGAGCCCCTCATTCCAATGGTGAGATCTTCCTGTCAATGTGACAGTATTTTCAAATAGGGCTTTCTGGAGATAATCAAGGTTAGATGAGGTTCTGAGGGTGACACTTGGTCCACTGAGATCAGTGATCCTTCTTAGGAGTCCCCAGAGAGTTTGCTCTTTTCACTCTGCAAAGACAGTAAAAAGGTGGCGGCCATCTGCAAGTCAAGAATAGGGGCCTCACCAGACACCATCAGGCCAGCACTTTGATTTTAAGCTTCGCAGCCTCAAAGCTCTGAGAAATAGATTTTTGCTAGTTAGGTCACCTAATTGATAGTATTTTGTTATGAAAGCCTGCACCAACTAACATACAAAGTTACAGATTTTCAAAGATACTTTAATTATCAAGTCCCAGAAAGCATATTTGGAAAAGTCTGTTGATTCTTTTGACTTGATTTCTTTTTCTCTTCAACAAGAGACTAGGAGGAACACTTGATTTCTTTTCTGCACGTGTGCATGCATACCACACACACAGGGAGTGTCCTCTGAAAACAGCCACACCTTGTTGAGACAAGGTTTTCTTTGCAGGGAAGTATAAACTGATAGAATGGGCAGCTCCAGAAAACCTGGGGAAAACAGACATGCCTGGGCAGAGTCCCACAGCCCGAGACTTTTGGCCCAGAGTTTGTACAGTGCTCTTCTTGTCTGAAGGAGCCACAGAAGGAGAACAGGGAAGCAGATTAAACAGGATGGGTGCCTTAGGGGTAAAGGTGGGCAGGGGGAGGGGACCATGAAACACACAGGTGTCTTCTCTGCTCTGTGACCCTTCAGAGGTAATCCTCCAAACTTACAAGCAGTTGCTGTTGCCCTTCTGATGCACAAATACAATGGATACGAAAGAATTAAAAACAGAAAGGAAAAAAAAAAAGAAATGCTTGATTCTATTAAGGATCATATGCTGAATATACATATGATCCTTATGTATATCGTGATCATATGCACACGTGTGCACACACACATGCACACACCCCCAAACACTGAAGAGGTAGGTAATGCTTAGCAGGGTTGTATTTCTTGAATTCCTAAGGCTTCCATTCTACTTTAATCTTATCCCTGAACAAAAAAAGCTCTAAATAGTGTATAATATATTAAGAAATTCCTTTGTTTTAAAATCATACACACAGAGAAATCAAATAGCTGATGTTCCTAAATTAGCTAAAGAGAAAATAAATTTTAAATTTGAAGAAAATAATGTCCCAGTCTACATGCTTCCAAGGAAGGTCTCATTAAAAACTGCTAACTGCTCCACGCTGTATATAAACTGAGGTGAGCCAACCTGAAGCAGGAGATTAAGGCTTGGTCAGTTGACTGGGTAAGTGGATGTGACCTGCCAATCCTGGAGTCCAGGACATATGCACAGAGCACAGTTTCCAGGTCCTGCATCTGGTACAAATATGTAAGAGAAAGCTATCTTCAATTCTTCAATGCACAAGCTCTAGCAGATTTCTGATAGGACAGCCTGGTCCTGACATCAGAATAGGGGTAGAAAAGATGGTGGCCCTTAACCATGTAGTTACTGTGCTCTTCTCTTCTCAGTGGCCTGCTCCACAGTCTGCAGCACATACTTCTTTTTTTTTTTTTTTTTTACCTATGATCAATATAAAACCTCACTACTTTTTATGTTTCTCTTGTTCAATTCCTCATTCAGGACTACAAGAACCTGAAAAGGATCTCTAGGGAGCCCATAGCATCCTAAACACCAAGAACAAGCCCACAATCATAAGTGACATAATTTATTAATATGACATGGGGAGTACCCCAAGGCAGGGAATAAAAAAAAAAAATCAAACAAAAGAGTCTGATTAAAAATAGGTAAAATGCACTAAATATGAAAAACAATGGAAATACAATGAAATTTTCCTTTTATCCTCTTATGAGACAGTATTAGCATGAGAAAACCAACTGCTTACAAAGGTGCCATTATTTTGGGAAGACCTACCCACGGGGAGGAACATGCCCAGCCTTCCACCTGCTAGCCAGACAGCACCCTCTAACCATTCAGGAACACATCTCTTCTTGGTAACGTTGTAAAAATGCAGTGCTTGTCCCATGCAGTGGAGGAAAACAATCCATTTCTGGAGCCACTGTTCCACGACAAATGAATCAAGTAAGGTAATATGCTGTATGGGAAAGCCTCTGAGGAACACCACGTGCTGATGGAAGTGTGAATTTCATCATCACCTCTCAACCAGTTCAGGTGTAACTGCTAGGACAGTGGTCTTCAGAGTATACACAGAGACAGTGTCTTAATTGTGTAACCCTGAGAGAAAACCTGTAGGTCCATCTATAAAGATCTGATTAAAGAAATCACATTATGAATATACATAGATTGACAAAAGAACAGTCCCCCAGATGTGTAAACTGAAGGGGAAAAAAAGTAGGCCACTACATAGTTTAGAAGCATGCTATCATACAAGTGTCAGGACAATTTCTATGTGCTTGTACATTCATGGGATGACCCAGACACATAACTAACTGGTTGCCTTTGTGAAGGGGAACTAGAAAATTAGTGATCTGAGGTCAGACAAAATGTGCTGCAGTGCATGACCATTTATACTGTGTTCTTTTCTTTAAATTGTATATCCTTTTTATCTTGTTTGATTTTTCTTTTCCTTAAAAACATTTTTTAAATATGAGGAAGAAATGCATTTCTTACAAAATTAAATTCTTTTCCTCTAAACTTCTCCTTATGAAATTGTTTAATCTTAGTATGATAAAATACAAGAGTAACAAGAAAAGGTCCTCAATATTCCTTTATAGCTATTCATTTTATATACATCTAAAAGTAAGTTTTAAGAAAATGTGATATTATCAATCAAACCTAAAGATATGAAGCACAGCTTTTTAAAGCTATTTTTAGAAGGAATATTTCATATTTTAATTGTCTTTATTTTCAGCATCAGTAGCTAAATTAATTATTTTAATGGCAATTGGTAGATGGAATTAATAATCCCTGCTTTTTATTTTATACACTCTAATTATGATACTTTGGGCATCAGAGTTAAGTCAAAATATTGGCTTTATTCTTTAAAACTTTTAAATAATATTTTTTTGGAAAAAAAAAGAAGTACATGTTCATTGTACAAAACTTACAATATAGTGAAAAGCGAAGAGAAAAATTAAAACAAGTTATACTTGAAGAAAAATCACTATAAATGGTTAGATTTAGGCTTCCTTTTTAAAATTTACAATGCATATTATTTTATATAATTGGAATCAAGTTGTACATGTTGTCTGAAAAGTCTGCTTTAATAAACTGCTACATTTATCTTTTGTTTCAAAATTTCTATTTAACATTATAAAATATATATTACATAAAAAATTTCAACCAAACAAATTTTCACTTTCAAGTCTCTCTGATAAATGTAAATTGTTAATTAAGTCAAACAAAATTCAAATATTATCCAAATTTTACAAAGTGAAATATTAAGTATACATTATTTAAATAATGTTTTTATGGAGGGTTCTTTTGTTTTGAGTACTTTTTTTGTGGTCTTTTTGAGACAGGGTCTTGCTATGCAGTTTAGGCTGTCCTTGAGCTCACTTTCTAGCCCAGACTGGTCTTAAACTCACAGGGATCCTCCTGCCTCAGCCTCCCCAGGGCTAGGATTACAGGTGTGTAACACTCCACTCCACTGTTTTTAGTCTTTTTTAGACAATGTCTTACTACACAGTTCACACTTGCTTTGAATTCATTTTGTAGCCCAGACTCACCTCAAACTAGCAACAATCTTTCTGCCTCAGGTCTTCCAAGTGCTAGGACTATGAACTTCCATCACCATACCCAGAACACTAAGCCGAATAATGTTTTCTGAAAATGTGAAGCATTTATACTTATGAAGTCACTAAAGCTTAAGACTGTACTAAGCCTTCTCAAATGTCCTACATTACAAATACATTCATTCCCAGGTCACTAGCTACCTCTCCCAGTGCCTGACAGGGTTCTGTTATGCTACTATGTCCCAATACACTTAGCTAACCCCTTATTACTGGCTGTTTACATTATTTCTTTGAAGAAGTCAGAAAGGACAGAAATTTAGATGAATAAATGCTTGCCATCTAAAAAATACCCCAGCCAGGTTAAAACTATATTAGTAATACTGAATGCCTGTAACAATAAGTACGTGCCTTTTGAAAGTTTTAATTATCTTTCAGAATAGATAAACAAGAAACAAAGGCTAGCCAGATCGCTCAGCAGACTAAAGTGCCTGCTTAGGCAGAGTGCAGAGGCGGGTTTGAGCCCTGGCATGCCGTGCTGGGCCAGCCCTGCCCCTGGGGCATGCTCAGCCAGCAATGGACACTGGGTGTGGT
>NDGN011475109.1:0-18434 GCA_002564285.1 Tympanoctomys barrerae
GTGAAGCCCTGCCAGGCACAGACATGGAGTGCCCGGCTCAGCTCACAGCAAAGGCCAGTGAAGCAGGACTCGAGCCCTCTGGGGTGGTGGAGACACAGGGAGCAAGTCCCAGGCTCCGGTGCAGCTGGCCAAGGCTGTCAGGCCACCAGGGCCGCCCCAGGAGTGCTGCTGTAGCCCGGGGTGTCTTCATACGCATCTCCAGCAGGTACCCTGGCAAGTGGCTGTGGAAGAGAACTGAGGTTTGGCTGTGGAAACACCAGCACTTGGTGGGGGACAGTACAGTGACGAAGAGTGGTCTTGCATGGCCAGGGATGCAGCGGCAAGTGTGTCCATGTGTATTCAGAACTGGCGAGGCCAAGGGACAGGAGGCCTTCATGGGCCTGGGGCTCTGCCCTGGCCTCTTAGAACCTAAGGACCCCTGTGAGTACACAGCAGGAATGGTGGCCTCTCAGACACCCAGTGGACAGGAACAGCAGGAGGATCTTGCCTGCTGCCCTGCTGCCCCCCTTACCCCCTGGTGGGTTCTCAGCCAGGCCCAACTGACCACAGCTGCTGCTCTCAAGTTTGTCCCTGGGAGAGACCAGTGGTCATCCGATAGCATGAGTCCTGCATTCATGAGCAGCTTTCCACACCATGCATGGCCCCCAGCACAGAGCTGGGCACTCACCTTGTGGCTCGCAGCAGCCTCATTCAGATTTATGAAGGTCGCACTCTGGACACAGCCCCCGCCTTCAGAAGAACAGGCAGCTCCTGCAAGCATGTGATCTCCACCACCTGGACACTGCTGAGCGTGCTGCGGGTGCTTTCCCGGGGTAGTCTGTGGCCTTCTCACACGCCAGCGTTGCCTTCCGCCCCTCACAGTCAGCCCTCTGAATCCACAGGCTCTTCATCTCGGAACTCCTCTAGTACTAGCTCACATATTAGAAAAAAAATTTCCATGAAGTCCAAAAAGCAAAACTTGAATTGTCAGTTGCTATGTGTGACACAGGATGGGTGGAGAGGTGCTGTGCTGCTACCTGTCACAGCCTCCTAGCCTCTCATGGCCTCACAGCCCGGTACAGCCTCTCGGCTCATTATGTCCTCAGCACCCCCAGGAGCACTGTCCACATCCATGGGCTGCCGGGCTGTTCAGACACAGGGTCTGCTTTGGTGTGGGCAGTGGACTCAATCCTGGGTCCCCAGGCCACACTGGGAAACAGCGCTCACTCTGCTTAGTGCTGTGCTGCATGCAGTGTTGCCAGGCATCCTGAAGTAATGCCAAGGCCAGAGGGTTGTGTAGACAACACACACATGAGCAGATGCTGCGCCAGTTGGTATGGGGCTTGGGCACCTAAGGAATGAGTACCTGAGGATCTTGGATACTGGGGTGGGGATGGGCCCTTCCCTTGTTATGTGATTCTCCTAATCTAAGGCCCCAGTCAGTGTCGCAGCATCAGTGATGATGCTCTGACCCCTGCCAAGGCTGAGCCTCCCTGGGCTCTCTCAGGGTCTAGGGGATCAGGGAGCATGGTGCATGCAGGCACTGGCAGCTGGGCAGGGTGGGCCCCCGTCAGCATGGTGCCATCCCTAATTCAAAAGGGAGGAGGAAGATACTTGCCGTGCAGTGCAGATTTCTGGGGACTTGAGCTTTGACAGGCCCTCTGTGCTCCTCCCACCGAGCCCAGCTTGCAGCAAAGGCTGTGAGTGGCATCTCAGCCCAAGGTGGCAAGGTGGACAAGGTGCTTGGTCCAACACCCCGGCCTGAGACCTGTGGTGCAGGCATAGGACTGCTCTGGAGCCAAGGAAGGGCAGCTCCTACCATGCAGCCTGAAGGTCACCTGCTCTCCACCCTGCCGCTCCTCCAGGTGTTGCTGGGGCCTGAACATCTGGCTGTGGAGCTGCCATTGATCGAGGTCATCCATTGTTCTGTGGGCAGCCAGGGCCGTGAGCAGGGGACATGTGCTGGCTAGGCACTGGCACCAAGAGGCAGTCAGAGCCAGCACCGAGAGTGGGCAAGCACAAGGTGCCAACAGGCGGTGACAAGGCAGTGACTGCCCCTCCCGCTAGCCTTTCTCCTTGCAGCATCCCTCCTTGGCTAGGCCACCGTCCTTGCAGCTGCCCCGAGAGCCCAGCCGGGCCCAGGTGGGTGGGGAGCTGGCAGCTGCCAGCTCACAGGGCACCCGCTCGCCGCCATCACTCTCCGCTCTGGCTGCTCCCGCTATGCCTGTCACCTGTGCCAAAGCCTGGCTGTGGCCGCTCTGCATGGGGCCGGCTGCTGCTCACAAAGACGCAGAGGCTGCAGCCCCTGAGAGGAGGCAGCACAGCCCCCCGCCCAGTCCCTGCCTGTCTGTCCATTTGTCCGTCTGCCTACTGTTCAGACCTTCACTTGTGTTCGCTCCAAATATCACATCTCCCTGTGGCATCCGTCCCGTTCCTTCTTCATGCTGCAGCCCCTCTCCCAGTCTTTCTTCGCCACCACAGTGCCAACAGTGTAAAGATTTTTCTTGCAAATGGGCATTGCTCCAGGGAGACGTTCTTAACGGAAGATACTAAGTTTATGCTGTGAATGCCATGCCTCATCCTGCTCCACTGCCCTTGCCCCGTGTCCGCATTCCCTGCACCGAGCCTGGCTGACCCGATTTCCTCAGAGTGAGCCCTGGAATGCTAGTGTCTCCTCCCTGAGGGCGAGATCAGCTGGCTCTCCATGGCCAAGGACAGGGCTGCCCCCTGCCTTCCTGAGGAGGGTGAGTAGCTCTGGGGCTGATGCTCTGGGCCCTGAGGCGGGTGGGGGAGCTGCGACTCGGAGACGAAAGTGACAGAGAACAGACTCAGGCACCTCCCCAGCTGGGGCTAGAAGCCAGAGTCTCTGCCATCTCTGTGCTGCGCAGCCCTCCTTGTATCACACCCAGCCACGTTTATGTCACAAACTGGGCGCTGACCACATGCAGACTCATAACTCCTGGCTTTGTCTTGGCACCTCCAGACCCTCAGGCTGTGTGCTCCGTTGTGAGCCTTGGGAGGTTCACTGCTTCTTACAGTGCAGAAGAAAAGAGGCCTCTAGCCAGATTCCATGACCTCGGCCAAGCCCTCCTGACGTGCAGAGGAGCGTGGCCTTGCAGTATGTCCAGACCACATTCATCTTTTGAGGACAGCATTCTACTCTGGTCCCTCGGCCCTCTGGCCTCCTCCATCTCCACTCTCTTCACCCGGGAGGTGCTGGCTATTCCAGGCAGGGTTCCCATAGCCCACAAGCCTTGTGGACATCTGCCCCGGGGTGGCACGGGACCAGGCTCTTCCCTTCCTGTTTGCTTGTCCCAGTGCTGAGGCTGGTGGCTGCACTCTTCCTTTCATGTGGCCCTGTTCCTGGTGGGCACCCATGTGCCTGGACTGGGTGTTCCCACCTAGACCCCTGCAGAAATGTCTCTCAGTTGTCACAGCTCTTTCTGAACTTGTCATTTCCCCTCTGTGGGGTCACTGTGCATGGCTCAGCCAGTGCAAATTCCAGTTGGGTTTCTCGTGACACAGAGGGGGACATTGAGGAACACGTCAGACACTCACTCCCTAAAACCCGCCATATCAAACCACCCTGCCTTGAGCATGGTGCTAAAGCATTTGCCAAAATCAGAGTCAGAAATGAAGCCACGTCCAGAGCGGAGCAGAGCAGTGATGTAGCTCCTGGCACCCCTTTCTTACCTGGGACATGTCCTCCCGGGTAATGGGATGCTCATCTCAGCGTGGCAGTGGGAGACGTTGGTGTGGGGCTCCTAGCTGCACTCATTCATTAAGTTTTCCTGGCATGAAAACTCCATGCCAGATTAGTGCCTGGACCTGGGGACACAGGATGGGTGCTGGGTGGCATTTGCTATCCAGTGGGTGAGCTTTGCAGCAAGAGGACAGGGACATGAACCTGTGCAATGGTATGAACCCTGCCATGTAGGTTTGTGTCGTCTTCAGGGTGGACGGACCAGAGTCATCTAAGCACAAAGAAGGCTTTGAATCCCCGGCCTGAGTGGGAGCAAAGGTCATGGGCGTAGGCACATTGATGACGCCTGTCCCTTTCCAATCTCCATGCAGCATTTGTGACACATGGTCACTTAGGACATACTCCCTTCCCAAGCCAGATAAGACCTCCTCCGCCAGGACAGGCATTGGTGCCCAGCATGGGCCCCTGGGTGATTGGGTCCACAGATGTGACAGATGGATATTTACGGCCTTGGAGACTTGCTTCAGCAAGCCATGGTTAGACGCATGCCTCTTCTTATGCTACAGTCTTGGCCCACGTGCCCTGAGTCGGCCGCCCTTGCTCCCACCCGTTTGCCCTTCAGGGATATGGTAGCCAGCTCTAAGCCACAGGACAGTGACTGTTGGTGGAGTTGCTACACCATGACATGGTAAGATCCACCTGTCACATGACGTCTGAGGATGTGACTCTTCCCAGTGCCAAGCCCTTCCAGACTAGAGAGTCTGTTTTATTTTATTTAGCCTCTTTTAATATATTTTTTAATGTATTTAGTTCAGGATGTACAGGGTCTCACTATGTAAATCAGACTTGTAGTGATTCTCCTGTTTTCAGCCCTCAAGGATTGAACCTCCAGCTCTTGTGTCTGCCTAAGTAGGTGCTTTAATCCACTGAGCTATCGGGCTGGCCCTTATTTTGCCTCTTTTGAAATTGTAAGTATGTTCAGTGCACACATAAGAAAAATATAGAATGAAATGTAAAATTAGGTGTGCATCAAGACCTGATAGGAACTGATAGATTCTTGACTTCTACAAAGAATGCTTTGTGAAGATAAACAGAACAGCCTCACTTATTCCAATTAACTATTAGAATTCATAAGAATTATGTTACTAGGTTTTGCTATGAAGATATTGTGGATGTCAGTGACTCGGTCTGTAAAAATCAACCCATGTATATGCAGATGTACAAGGAGGGATCAAAATGAACAGGGACCACTTGAATTTAAAAGTTACTACAGCAAAAGACACGGTGTTGTGAATTCCCCTCTGGATACTCCCATCCCACTTCTCACACACCTATCCCTCCTCTTGCTACTTTTGGAAGCAGTTCTCTAAGTCCTTCTTCATGTCTTTGTGACATATGATCAAGAAGACAATGAGCACAGCTGCCTAGTGTCCTCTCACGGGAAGACGGGCTCCTAAAACACCAGTGTGTCCTCCCCGACCTACTCACGAGACCTGCACTGGATAACTTCGGGCTTTTCCCTAAAGTCAAAAATGACCACAAAGCATCAGTGCTTCAAGTCTGCTCACGGCACGGAGGCAGCCAGGGTAGTGCAAATAAGGCAGTCACGACGGAGGACTCCAGAGCTGCTGCGGAAAGTGACCAGGGTGATGGGAGGAGTGTGTTTAAAGTGAGCGGGAGGGTCTGGAGCGTGATGGCTGGCCATGTGTCTTTATGGTAATTGTTTTTACAGTTTAAATACAGTGACACCTAAATTGGTTCCAAACACAATCAGATTTCTCCATCAGATCAATGTTGATCCTAACGATTGAATTTGATTCAGCGCAGGAGCAGAATTGTGGAAATAATGAAGCTCACGGACCAAGGTACTCAGCGAGGCGTCAGGTCGTGCCTCAGCTGTGCAGGGATGTATGTGCTCGTAAAGATAGAGGGATCCACACTAGAATACTGGCTCAGATTCAGAGTGGGGGGAATACAAGACCTGTTCTTACGCCCTTGCTCTGTGTTCTGCATCTTCTTCAGGAAGCAGCTGGGGCCAGGGGTGGGTTTTAGAAGCAGGAATCTTTCTTCTGTCCATGTGGCCAGCCTCTGGCACGAGGCATCCACACCCTGTGTTTTCTCTTCATGAGGTCTCCCTGGATGGGAGAAGAACCCCACAGCAGGTCTCTGGGTGTCCACTGAGTCAGAGCATGCAGGCTGAATGGAGAACGCCTGAGCACTGTGCAGCGTGGGCCTGAGCTGACCATCCTTGCCTGGCTCAGCTCCTAGGGTCCATTTCCCACTGGCAGTCCTAGCTGGAAGGACCTGTTTGCCTGGTATGCTTGGGCACTGCATAGAGCCAGTTATGGATCAGGAGAGGCTCTCTGTCTGCAGTAGATGTTTGCCTGGAAAAGTCTTCAGATGCCTGATTCCATGTCCTGGCAGGGACAGTGACCTGCTGGCCCAGGAGGACTGGCCACAAGGGACCGCTTCCCCACTGTGGGGGGCAGAGTGGGGCCTGCTCGATGCCCCACCTGAGTGTCCGTCTTGGTGACTGGACACATCGATGGGGAGGTGGAACAGAGGCCCCGTGGCTTGGGCCGTGGTGAGTGTGTCAGAGAGGGGCGCGTGTCATTGCCATCCCAGCGGGCATGTCAACAGCTGTCGGAGGAACAGACAGGGCACTGGCTCTGGAGCCGATCGCAGCCGGGCTGCGTGACACTCTCTTCACTGGGTCACATAGAAGAACTTCGTTAGTGGTATAACATGTCAAAATTAGTCACTTAAGAGTGTAAACAGCTCCAGAAACAGCGCAGAGCGGGTGTGCAGCCATCTGCTCTGGGCGCCGGGCGCTGTGCTCGCGGTGGGCACCGATTTCTGCTCCCTCTCCAGATGAGAGCTGCCTGCGTCAGCTGACTGTCCCCAGTAGCACAAGCTGGAGATGTCAACAGCTTGCTCCACGGCTGGGGGGCTCAGGGCTCCAGCTTGGTGGGAGGAGTGGCCGCAGCAGCTGGCGCGGCCTGGGACCCGCTTCCTTCCCACCTCTGTCTCCCTCCCTCCCACTCCATCTCGCTGCAGACGTGAGAAGCCAACTGTGCTCCCTTATTAGCCAAGGCACCCTGGTGCATAGCACTGCCTCCTTCTGCAGCCCAGGATGGGGACTTCCGGCTCTCCTCTCCTCCCTCACTCACCCACTGCCTGTGTCCAAACCCCACCTCACCCAGCACGGTCTTGCCCGATGTGGATGCTGAGCTTCTGGGGGCAGGGAGCCCTGATGACCCGGTCTCTGGCTAACCTGCCCTCAGCCAGGAAGGCTTTCCTATAAATGAATCCAAACTCAAGCATTCTCTAAATGCCTCATTACCCCATAATCTGGAGCAGGGAGCCTGAGTCTCTACCACCTTCTGCCACCAGTGGGCCCTGAAGAAAATCTCTGAGGAGCCAAGCCAATCTCCATGCCTAGTTAACGTAATTGAGCTGCAAATTAAGACAGTGGGCCACTGCCTGCAGGAGAGCACAGCTCTGCGCCTGATCATTTGCCGCTGGCTTCTAGCAATCTTCCCAAACTGGTTGAGTCTGTGTTCAGCCCCCAGTGGACTGTAGGAGTTTTGGGGGGGAATTATACACCCAGAAATGACACTGGCCCCTGCTGGGTTCCTCCAGGTCCCCCGGCACACATGTGCCAGAGATAAAGTCATCATAGGCATGGTACCCTTTCTGGGTACCGGATGGCACAGTCCAATGCCCGCCCTGGCTTCACTCTCCTGCCTCCTGACAGGAGTTGCCTGTTCCAGCTGACCCAGAGTGATCCCGCTTCCACCTTGCCTCCTCCCCGTGATGCTCTGAGTCGTGCTATACCTTGGGCACCTGGGGAGGCTCATCCCAGGAAAAAGAAATGTTCCAGAGATGTGAGAGAGGGGGGCTGACTGAGTTCAGGGGCTGGAGGGTGCCAAAGGGTCAGCCTTGGAGAGTTTCAGATGTCAGATGGGAGCCAGGAGGGAGAGAGTAGCCTACTCTCTTACCTCAGAGCAGGCAAAGATCTCCTGGGGAACTGGAGCCTTCTCTTCTCCCTCTGTGTGTGGTCTCCTGGTTTGAGTCGTGGTGATGAAGCATCTCTGGAGGGACAGGAGAAGGAACAGTTAGGCCTGTGTATTAGTCAGGGTTTTACTAGAGGAATAGATTATAATACAAGGAACAGATATAACACAAGATGTACAAATGTATAGGAAATTACATGATTGGTGTACAATGGTCAGCCACAGTCAGATGAGGAAGCAGGCAGAGGGCGTCTGTACACTGGAGACTGAAGGATTCAGTCCAAGGTCTGAAGCTCCCCGCAGTGCTCGGCGTGAGTCTCTATCAGTCGGCTGATGGGTCTGCGAAGGAAGGCTGAAGCGTCTGCACTGCAAGCCAGGGGATGAAGTCCAAACTGACTGTGAAGACTGAAGTTCCTCCAAGGAAGTGGAATGCCAACTCTTTCCTCAACCCCTTTTTATGCCCTTTCTGTGCTAAGTCACTCTGGGGCAGGCTGGCCGTGGCCCAGGGTGTGGAATTGCTTAGGCGATCCACCCAAGTTGACTCAGTGTGTCAACCACTCCAGCCTGAATTGTAGTTCTGGACGGAACTCTGCTCAGTGAGCATCATGCCTGTGTACAGAGTTGGGCAGTGCCGGGCCCACAGGTGAAGGAGCAGGGGGGACAGCACAACATGATGGCAGAGATACTGAGCCTTGACATTGCCTAGGGGCATTGAAAGACATCCACAGGTTGAGACGAGGGAGCGGTGGTCTCAGCTGAGGTGCCCTTCAGGTCCCTGAGACACAGTGTAGGCCCCAAGTACCATCATGACCCACAGGCAGCGGTGCCGTGGGCTGCACCGCTGAGGTCCACGGACTGTACAGTGGGCCTCAGGGATGCTACAGCCTATGGACCGCACCAGTGAGGCAGGAGACGGAGGCTGTGATCACCCCCCGGGTGGTCTCCAAACCTGGAGCATCGTCTGCTGAGAGCAGGTGAAGCTGGAGGGCTTACTTAGGGTTCTCATTGGCAACCACACCGCTGGCCTGGGTCACCTCCCACTCCGCACCTGTGTGCCCTCCCTCTACTTTGTCCCCTTCCAGGAGCCACTTGCAATACAGCTTTGAGAGCTGTGCCCTGAAGCAGGGCTGGTGACCTGGTCATGCCCTGGTCATCCCCCAGCCTTTCCCTACCCTCCCAGGGTCTGCACCTCAGGAGCAGAAGGCCCTCCTCACTGCCACACAGAGCCCTGCCAAGCAGACCATATGGCCCTGGCTATTATCCTCTGTATGTAGCCTCGGAAGCTTCCCCAGGGCTCCACGTGCATCTTGGGGCCTGGCACAAGCTGCCCCTTCTACCTCAGCATTCTGCCTTGTCCCCCAGCTTCCCCATTGTCCTATCTAATCCAGTGTGCAAGCTATGGGGACCAAGGCCTTGGCCCTGGTCCACTGTGTAGACCCAGAGCAGGTCGAGTACATGAGGCCCCTGCTCAACAGCCTAACCCAATGCCTAGCTGGCCTGTGAGCCCTGCCAGTGACCCCAGGGCCAGAGGGAAGCAGCCGCTCGGCCCATCTGTCCTACAAATGCTCCTTCTCTCTGGGGCGGCATCAGGGGTGCTACAACCCTGCAGAGCTGTGCCCTGGAGATCCTGCTCTGGGCGGGGGGAGTCCATCGAGGATAAGAGGGAGCCCTCCACACACCACAAGTCACTTCCCAATCCTGCGGCTCCCAGAAGCTGATGCTAGCACTCAGCTAGAAGGTGCTTGGTGGGTGGAGCTCTGATCGTGGTGTGTGCAATTCACCGCCTCCTGCTTCAGAGGTTCTGCGCTTGAACACTCCTGTATGGGACCCATGTGTGTTTACACTTATAGAGCTTTGCTGGTTACCTGTTTCTTCATAATTATGCATACATTTGCAGCAGGCATGGGTATTTTTAAATTTAAAAAAACATTACCTGTTATTTTATAAATTAAGAAAATGTTACCTACTTTGTAGAATTAAATCAGGTTATATCTCTGAGCACAGAACAGAGGTGAGTCGCCTCCGAGTACAGCACGGGGTGCAGACATGGGGCGTTCAGTCTGTCCTGGGCCCTGGGGAGCTTCGCTGTGGTCAGTGGTCTCAGCTGAGGTGGCCTTCACATCCTATAGACACACAGTCCAGGCCATGGGTGCCACCATGACCCACAGGCAGCAGTGCCACGGACACAGTGCCCATGAAGTGCCACGGCTGAGGAGAGTGGGGCTTCCGTGGCCTCCTGCCCATCTGAGTGTGCTCGAAAAATCCCTCAGCACAGTGAGTCAGTCATCCCTCTTGCTGAGCCTGGGCTCTGTCTCCCAAGACTCCAGTGAAATGAGTTACGGGGCATTTTCCCTCGGGAGTATTAGTTTCTGTTTGGCCTTTATTAGGGCAAAGCTCTGAGCTCAACCATCAAACTAAGCAGCGATCACTCATGTTAACACCTCCGACTCTCAGTGGGTCCCTCCCCAGTGTGTGCTCAGGACACACTCCTTCCCCTGAGGCTCTGGGGGAGCACCCCTCCATGAGGACATCAGGACCACATGCAGGACTCTGTGGCCCAGCGTCCTGGGCAGCTGTCCTCTGTACGTTCAGTTTTTGTAAACTTTGTGAGTACTTACATTTAAATGCATTTTAAGTCACGGAGCACTGCCCTGAGTCAGCCCTTTCGAATTCCTGCTGGTGAGAACAGAATTGAAATGTACTCTGGGTCCCACCCCCACCAGGAGCACCCCAGGCCCCTTCGCCATGTGTCTACCTGGGATGACTCCTGAGCAGGGCCTGAGCCACCCGACAGCTGAGCTCCAGGCAGATGCACGCACTGTCACAGCCCCTGAGAGTCAGTGTCAGGGTGGCACTCCCACCCTGGAGCCTGGCACTGGCTGGGCTGGGCGACTTCTGGACTCTAGAGCTGGCTCTGCAGATGCCGGTGTCTTCTGGTCTCTGCAGTTTCAGAACTGCAGCTTCTGTCTGCTGTCAGAATTTATCTGGAGGGAGAGAGGCCCAAGGAGAACCAGCCCCGAGTCTGAGGCAGGAGGCCTAACGGCCCAGCAGGTGTGCAGCTAGCAATTGCTCCCCAGCATGGACAGCTGTGCGCCAGGCCTCTGTCTGCCTGCTTTGCATACCTCATGGCCCACCCCAGGTAAGAGCATGTCTTGACACACTTAATGCATGCATGCGCTGGGTCAAACAACTCCTCAGCCATGACTGAGCTGCATGTTTAGGTCGCCACATCCCTTTCCACCTTCTTTTTCCTCCTGTAAAGTAAAGGTAAGTACGAGTGCCCACTTCACAGGGATTTCCAAGGATGAGCTAGAATAGCACAATTAAAATATCCGTTACATTTCCTCTGTGTGCAAGTCTAAGTGAGCGTGCAACACAGGCGAACTATCCGTATCGCTGGGCCACAGAGTGTCAAATAGACCCTGTCCTCATGCTTGTTCCTTGCTCCCTGTTTGTCCTCACAGGGCATGCACGGGATGCTGCCACAGCTTCATGGGCTCTGTCCATGGAGGGGATGTGGCCCTTACAGAGGCCACAGAGGGCACAGAGTGTGATGACGTTTTTGACCCATGATATTAATAACGACTTTATCAATGTTATTTTACAAGGAGAGACTGTGAATTCAGGGGAGAGGAGTGAACATCATGCCCAGCATGCCTTTACCTGAAGAAATTGTCCTGGGAAACCATTCCTGGAGCTCCCTTGACAGAACACCCTACACTCATGCATGTGTAAGAGCCAGGCTCACAAAACTCCGTGGAAACTGGTACCCAACTCCTCATACCAGTGCCCATGTGTCTGTACCCATGGCTGAGGTGTACCCTTCTCTGCCCGTGTCCCAGGTGAGGAGCCATCTCCCGCCCCAGGCTGTTTCACCTCTCGTGGACAGCTTTCCATGGCTGAGCAGCCCAGCTGCTCCCCAGCTGCCCCAGGTCTGAGGGAACTATACCATGCAGGTGTGCCCTCAGGGGCTGCAGGTGTCTTTCCTGAGGGGGTCAGGACTCTGTGTCTACCTGTACCTGTGCATGGGGAGCCCCAAACAGCCCCAGGCCAAGAATAGGCAGGAGTTTGACCCCACCACAGCTCCCAAACCACCCTGCTACCCTGGGAGGAAGTGGGCCACTCCCTGTGGGCCGCCTGTGTGGGTGCTGGGACACAGTGACACATCCTTCCCCAGCGGTCGCTCTGTGACCAGATCGGGGAGACCTCCATTCCATCATGCATCCCCCTGCAGGGTGCATGGCATACATGCAAAACTTAGCATGTGGGGAAGATGGGGACGCATGACTTCACATGAGAGCATAGTGAACACAGAGAGAAACCGAGGCACTTGGAGGACATAGGCATACCTTGCAACTGTGATGTGGAGTGGAATCAATCGGACACACATGCTTAACTATCGCACAGATTCTCTTGTATGAGAAACCTGAAGTGTGAATAAATTAAAGACTGGGGTAGGAGACAGACAAAAGGAAGCAGGAGATAGATTTGCTGCCAATGGGAAAGGGGACCGAGAGACGGAGCGGAAGGGCAGGAGAGAAAGGAGACATAACAAGAATCAAAAGGCATTCTGAGCACGGACCGACTTCTCCTTGGGAATGTAAGCATCCTCGACAGGAAACATCCACTAACCGAGCTTGACAAGAAGAACCCAGGCTGTGTTCCATAGCAGAGGCAACAAGGACAGCGTCACGGGCTTGCACAGCCAGCTCCCTCCGCCTGGCCTCTCCGGGTGTAGACACAGGAGCAGCTGAGAGACTCCTGCAAGATTGCGGCTCGGGGTTTCCGCGTGAAGGAGGAGGGGACAGATGCCTGAACAGCAGACGCGCTGTTGGCATAATTACGTTAAATAAGACACACATGGGCCCAGCTCCAGCCCGCCTGGGTTCCAGAAACCCTCGGAAGGGGGCCTGCTTACACTTAATTGTGCCTGGGAGCAAGAAGCGGGGTGCTGTCTTTCCTCGAGTGCTGGAGGATCTGAAAGGTGACCCTCTCGCTCCCGACTCCCCGCGCAGCCGTCTGAAGGGGTGTTCACAGGAGAAGAGGAGCTGCAGCCAGCACAAGGACCCCTCTCCAGCTCACACCAGAGGGGGAGCTCCCCTCTTTCGCGTCTCTGCCCTGTACACACGTCTTCCATGCTTGTGGTGTACGTCTCTAAATTACCTATTGTGGTCCTTGGACATCGGCATACACTGTTTACCCAGAAGCTAAGATGATTTGGGGAGGAAGGCATGGTTTTCTGGGCGGGCTCAGAAACACGCAGAGCTGGCAAGGCGAGCTGGGCGGCCTGGGCTGCTCTGCTCTCTCTGTCCGGCCCTCAGCTTCCTCCACAAAGGCTTGCGGAGGCCCAAAGCTCCCTGCCTATTAGCACAGTCCTTGGTCACCCAAGAGCAGCGTGCTCGGGCCGGGGCAGCAAGGTCATCGCCATGCTACGGCCACCCTGGCCTAGGTGCCCCCCCCCACACACACCGCTGTCCTAGCTCCATGGCTGTCTGAGTCTCCCTGTGTCCTTCCTTACACTTTATCTTGTTTTTAGTGACTATGTGACCACAGCTCAGGCGGACTCTGTCCCGGCTACATGGCCACTGTAGCTTCCATGTCCTGCTCTCCGTGGGGCATCAGCTGCAGGGCCCAGTGCTGTCTTTCTGCGACCCCTCGCTGGGTCCCTAAAGCTCTGCATGCACCCCCCGAGTCTGCCTGTCTCTGCAGCAGCCCCTTCCCTCTGGTGTGTCCCAACCCACTCTCTTAGGAGCGCCTGATGCCAATGAACTTGGCCCTCCCACAGTGGGAGCAAGTAGATTCATTAAAATCTGCCTCCCCCTGCCAGGGTGTCAGCTCCTCAAGACGGTGGGATGCCACTGTACTCCCCACATGGCTCCAATCCTGGGACCAGACTGAGGTCTCACAGAAGAGCCCTGGTGTGCGCAGTGCAGCCATGAGTGAGCCAGCCTATTGGTGGATCTGGTGTGGACTCGACTCTGTCTGGGTGAGACTGGAGGTGTCTGCTATGCTCCACGGGGGACAGAGGTGGGACAGGCAGTGACAGTTGTCACGGTCCCTCTCCTTCTCCTGTCTCCATCCCAGGTGCTTGTTGGCAGTGCTACTTCTACATGTGCAGAAAGCTGCCCAGCTTTCAAAATTGTTGGGCCATGTCAGATAATCTCTCCAGGCTGGTTTTAATATAATTGAGAAAAATCTTCCTAAAAGTGAGTACAGTATTCTACCACGACCTCAGTGGGCCAACCTCATGGCACTACTTTCATCAATAAATACCATTTGACACATGCCTATTAGATAGACATCATTGTATTAAACTCTGCATGCAAGTCATAAATTCTTTCCGAAAAGCACCTGCCAGGCCAACATAATGGAAGGAAGTTATTCAAAAACTGAGAAACTGGAGATTGGGCGTGGTGGTGCGCGCCTGCAATCCCAGCTCTTGGGAAGCTGTAAACAGGTAGATCATTGTGAGTCTGATCTAGTAGTGAGACCCTGAACACCCTGAAGACCCTTCCCTAAAATACAAAAAGAAAAAAAAAGCAACTGAGAAATTGTATTAAAAGAGAAAGATTTTACATACCTAAAATATTTGCTCGACTATGAAAAGAAACCCACTACGTTACTGAGTTTCTACCGCTGGCACAAAGCACCTGCCAATGCAGAGTAAAGGAGGAGAGGTTCATTTAGCTCATGGTTTCGGAGGTCTCAGTACATGGTCTCAGTCCACTGGCTCCAAGGAAGGAAAATCATGGCAGTAGGGGTTAGCAGAGGACAGTTACTCACTTAATGAAAACTGGGAATCAGAGTCCTGGGGACAAATGCCAACAAGAGGTACACCTCCGAAGGCTCCCACAGTGACCCACCTGCAGCTGGCCCCACCTTCCAGCAGCACATCCAGCTGTGGACTTCGAAGGACTACCCCATGAGGGGTCCATGCCCCGCGGTCCTCTCAGCCCCAGGAGGGTCTTCATCTGCCTGTGCTGATAGGCGTAGCCATCACACCTCATGGTACCAATTGCCGGCTAGAACATGGGGCACTGGGAATCCCATGCAACGGACCCTAAGCATACGGCCCAGCCACCCCACCTACGTGTGCCCCAGCTAGATAAAGACTCATGTCCACATGAACGCTGGCACATGAACGTTCACAGAAGTGTATTTGCTCTTCAGCACCACTGCCATGGTAAGAATAACTACAAACTTCGCGGCCACACAGGTTTATCACCTTGTGCTTCTGAAAATGAAGATGTGGCTCTCATTGGGCCAATAGCCAGCTATTATGACTGGGGGAATTCTGTCCCTTGCCTGGTCCTTTTTCCTGCTGCCTTTGGTCAGGAGGTGCCTTTCCCATCTTCCAGGCAAGTGTGGGCATCCTTCTGCACTCTCTTTCCTTGTCCTTTGCTCTGATTTTCTTTCCCTCTTTTCCACTGAGAAGGACGCGGTTATCCCAGGCTCATTGGAGAGTTCGGTACAATGTGCCCTCGGGCAGCAGACTGGAGTGGATATAATCAAGGTACATTATATGTATGCATGGAAAGTCACAATGAAATTCATTATTCTGCATAATTATTCTGCATAATTAATATATGTTGAATGAAAAATGATCATGAGTAGGAAATAGGAAATAGAGCAACTGGTTAACAAACTCCATACCAAGGATTTGAGGTGCCTACAAGGCATCTTTGGGCAGGAACCAGAACAGTTTTGGGAAAGGACACTCTTCTTCCATCAAAAGAGGCTGTATGGATCCCGCCAAACAGCTTTGCCTAGACTTTCCATGGTATACCAAGACCAGTCCTGTGTGCTTTTCCTTTCTTTTCTTATTTAGACTCCCTCTGGAGTTTTGTTTAATATTTATCTCCTTAGAATATCATATATTAGGGTTCTTTTGAGCTTTTTTGTTATTGGTTCAGCTAGATCATATTTGTCTATTTAATTTATACACATAAATAGATATTGGTAAATTTGGAGTTAAACATTATACTAACCATTTATTTTATATTTATTTATTTTACTTCACTATTTACCACATTTTTGCCTTTTTTGGTTAATCAATTGTGCTTTATATATTTTCTTTCTTTCTTGAATAGTTACCCAATGGATTTCTACATATAATGTTTATAGTAAGAGTATTGTGGACATACTGAATCTCACTATTTCCTGGGCAATTCAAGGATCTCATACACTTGAGCTCCACACTTCTTCTCTGAGGTGCTGCACTCCCACCTCACCATGCCACTTTCCTCTGAAATTGAGTTCTTTTCTTTTAAAAAGCCTACTTTTGGGGCAAGTGAGGGGTGTTATTCACTGAAGTCAATTGGAAATGAAGCTCAGCTTTTGTTTGCACTTGAAATGCCCTTATTTGGGGTTGTAGTTTAGCTCTCAAATGTCTCTCCAGAGTCTTCTATGTCCAGAGGTGGGACCTTGGTGGGGGATTAGATCAGCAGGTGCCGTGCTCATTGGTCTACTGATGCACAGATGAGTTCGTGGCTGACTCTGCTGTTAGGAGATGCCCATGTCTTAGAGGGTGTGTCTTTCTCAGGGCTCTTCCCACTTTCCCGGGATCCTGGCTGCCACAGTTTGGGCAGTTGTCCTCCATCATGATGCTTCTGCCTTGGTAGAAGCTTACCATGGACTGAACTCTTTATAACCATGAATCCAAGTGAGTCCTCTTTAAATTATGTATGTCAAGTGGTTATCCAGCAATGGAACATGTCTTCTGTTTGGGTGGATGTTTTCCTTCTGTTTGGGTGGATGTTTTCCCAGGGTAAGGAATAAAAAGTTGGCAGCTCTTTCCCTTCAGTATTTTCATGCACCATTTCATTACCAGCTTGCTTCTGACTGTACTGAAAAGCTAGTGTTGGGTTGGATATGTTTTTGTAAGTAGGTTTGTAATTTGCATATTTTATTTGAGAAATATCTATTTAAAATATGTTTTAAAATCTTTAGAAAGGATTGGTCTTATGATAGATTTTCTTAGCAAAACTCTAGAAATAAGAAGCTAAAAAAACACATGGGAAATATTAGCATATGATAAGCCTAGAGGGTAAAACTCTGACAATAAATTTTATAGTTATTTATTTATTCAGAATAAATACTAGAAAACATTTGAACAGAAATAAAAAAATGCCTTTGATGGGTTCCCTGGTAAAGAGGATGCTGTAAAGGAAAGAAGCAGAAAGCTGCAGCACGTGGCAAGAGTCTTCATGATCTGACACAGTGAGAAACTTGAAACATCCAGCGTGCTCAAGAGCCACGGGCAGTGTGAAAGGGAATGTAACGATACATACCTGCAGCGGCAGAGACAAGAGAAGCAGAATGGATTCAAAGTCACGTTGAAGATGATAATAGCTTAGAAACTTCCAAAACGAATGAGTCCCTATCCTTAGATATGAGAGGCTAAGGAAACATAAAGCAAGATAAATAGCCCTCAACCCCCCAAAAACCTACAATGGGCCTATCATAGATATCATAGATAAGGTGCAAATAAAGGATGTAAAGGAGATCATGCAAGAAGACAGAAGATGAGGGGTGGGGGGATAGAGAAAGAAGAAAAGGAAGAGGAAGAAGGAGAAGGAGAAGGAGAAGGAGAAGGAGGAGAAGAAGAAGAGGAAGAGGAAGAAGAGGAGGAGGAAGAAAAAGAAGAAGGAAGAAGGAAAAGGAAAAGGAGAAGATGAAGATAAAGATGAAGAAGGGGAAAGAGAGAGAGAGAGAGAGAGAGAGGAAGAAGAGGGAGAGAAGGAGGAAGAGGAAAGACCTTACCTGGAGAGGCACAAGGAAGAGTTGCTTTAGGTTTCTCATCAGAAACTATCCAAGGAAGAAGAGCAAAGTGATATAAAGTATGGAAACAGCAGCAGCAGCAGCAGCAACCTATCCAGCCAACCAGAGTCTGGAATCCAAACCAATGGTTATTTAAAAAGGATGTAGAAATGCACTTACAAACAAGCAAATCCAAGGGACTTTCCCCCCAGCAGACACACACTGCAAAAGTGCTGAGTTTCTTCTGGGTGAAAAACGACAGAAAGTTAGAGCTGTAAGCATAGAGGCGAAGATCCTCGGAGAGAGAACCCAGATGTCTTACTTTCTGAACTCTTCAGAGGAAGATACCCATCAAAGGATAACTGTGTAAAGTAGTTCTACACCCATGCAATGGGGGATGGAAGCACACAGGTGACACAGGGTTGACAGCAGGTCCTAAAGTTGAAACCAAGAACACTCTTGCCACACAACTGTCATGGGCTCACACCAGCACAAATGCCCCAGAGCAAGGTCAGGAACAACCAGTGAACAGTTTCTAAAGAACAGTGTTCTAAGAAAGGAGTAAAACAGAATTGTATTGTGCTTAAATACAATAAGTAAATGATAGTAATAAAATATTTCAGTCATCTTCACTAGTTTAAAAATGCTAATTAAAGGAAAGGAATATTTCAGACTAAATTTAACAACATTAGGTGTTGACCATGGGAAATCCACATTGAGTACAAAGACATAGGTGGGCTGAGGCTAAGGCAAAGATTAGGATGCATCAAGCTAGGTTAAGGACCCAAGTGGACTTTTCTCTGAAAAGGACATACAAGGGGCCAATGGATGCTCCATGTCACTAATCACTGGAGAAATGCAAACTAAACCCACAGGTGTACTTGAAACAAGGGCCACTATCAAAAAAACCAAGAAGGGCTGGGGAGATGGCTCAGTAGAATAAGTGCTTCCCTGGCAAGCGTAAGGGTCTGAGTTCA
>NDGN011475113.1:0-13782 GCA_002564285.1 Tympanoctomys barrerae
TCTTTGAATTGTTTTCTTTGTATCAATTGAATTAATTTCTGCTCTAATCTTTATGATTTCTTCGCATCTTTAGGCTCTGGATTTGGTTTGCTCTTTTTTTTTCTTTTTGTTGAAGTTGCAGCATTAGTGTATTTATTTGTTCCTGTTCTGTCTTCCTAATGTGTGAGTTCATAGCTATGAATTTTTACCATAGTTACATTGATTCAGTATTCATCATTTGTCCACACATTTATTTTTTTACCAATTTCACACATTTTTAATTCATGTCTCACCTTAATATTCTTTAGTTTTTACATGAAGACCATGATTCATTTTCATTTCCTTTGTTCAGTAGAGTACTAAACATTCTAATCAAAGCAAATAACTAAGAAGGAGAACCAACAGCAGATATTCCATTAAATAAACAGAAATAAAAATATTGCTACTTTCAGGTGGCATGATCTTATATATGGAAAATCTTAAACCCCACAAAAGTTTTATAAGTAATAAATAAGTTCAGCAAATTTTCAGAATAAAAAAATGAATGTGCAAAAATAATCATATTTTTATATATTAAGAACAACCTATTCCAAAAGAAAAAATATATAAATAAATTTATTGTAATATTATAAAATGAATGAAATAGTTAATATTAAAGTTAATGAATGAGGTAAACACTTAAAACTCTAATCATTGATTAAAACTTAATGTTAAAATTAGAAAATTGAAAAATATGTGTTGGTGGTTTGAAAATTTTAAGTAGTTAAATGTTCATACTCCTAAAATTAAGCGATACTTTTAGTGCAGCACATGTCAAAACCCCAGTGACATATTTCACAAAGCAATTCTAAAACTCATATAGAACAAAAAAGACTCAATGCCAGAACATTCTTGAGAAAGAACAAAACTTGAGACATTACATTTCTTGATTTTGAAATACATATCCTAAGCAATAGTGATTAAGACAGTGTATGTTATACCCTGTATAAAGATGTCCCTCCCAAAACTCATAGGTGGGGCACCACAAGGTGGCTCGGTCTAAGTGTGAGGTACTGAATTGTGGGAATGTGAATTACATTCCCTGATTAGATTACAACTCTGATATATTTCACATAGTTTTGGGTGTGGATAGTTAGAAACACAACCTTGGGTATGGTTGGCACCAACCAATAGGCTTGTAGCCTGGATAGAATAAAAAAAGACAGGAAGACCCACTGCTTCCTGCCTCCTGACTGCCCTGCCACAGAATGCGTGTCCTTTGTCATACCTTGTGCCACACTGCTCTACCTTGGAGCCGCTGGCTGTAGACTTACAGCTGTACAAACTGAGCTAAACAATAAACAAACCTGTCTTCCTTTAACTTGTGCTTGTCAGGTATTTCATCCCAGCAACAAAAATATAAATAAGACAGTATAGTACTGGAATAAATACAGCCATAGATCAATAGAACAGAGTAGCAAGTGTGGAAACAAGTTTATGAGCATTCAGTCAATTGATCTTTGGCTAATGTGTCAATGATATCCCCCCTAGGAAAGCAGGTTCTCTCTTTTACAGTGGTGTGGCCAAGACGGGGTAGCTACATAAAAAGAATGAAATCAAAACACTATCTAACATCATACACAAAATCACCAAAAAATGAGTTAAAACTTAAATGTAAAGTCCTCAAACTTTAAAAGTAGTAGAAAATAAAATGAGGACTTTTTTTAGATATGTGTTTTGGCAATGAATTCATGAATATCATATGAGAACTACAGGCAACATAAACAAATTAGATAAAGTAAAACCACATCAAATTAAAGATGAGCCATAACAAGAAACCTATGAACTAAGTGAGAAGGCAACCTATGAAGTGGGAGACCTGCGACCTGTATGTCAGATAATGGTCTGACTTCTGAGAAATAAAATTGTGTTCTGAAAAGATATTATTCAAAAGAGACACAGTTTACTATATGTGTGCAAACAGACGATCAATGACACTATTACAGAAATGCAAATCAAAATCTCAAAGAGATATTACCTGACACTGAGTAGGGTTGATTTGATAGAAAAAAGCAAAGAAAAATGTTGAAGTTAAAACTCTTATATGTTGTTGATCATAGAGGAAAATGAAGTAGTTACTATGGAAAAATGTGGAAATTCCATGATAAGTTAGAGTTATTATATGGTCCAGAAATCCCACTTATGGATGCTCACATAAAATAATATAAAACAGGACCTGGGAGAGATAGCAGCTTTCTACTGTTCACTCATCTCTTTATAATCCGAGACAGTATGGATGAATCTTGAAGGCATTATGCTAGGCAGAATATTACAGTCACAAAAAGATAAAGACCTCATTTTAGGAGTTATCTAAAATAGTCAAATTCATAAGTCATAGTACAGTGGTGGTTACTACTGACTGAAGGCCAGGAAAATGTGAAATTACCAATCAATGATCATGAGATTCCATTGTGTAAGATGAATAAGCTCTAAAGATTTGCTGTACAATACTTTGCCTAAAGTTGATAATAAATTGCACACCTCAAATTTTGGTGAAACAGGAGATCTCATATTTCTACTACCACAAAATAATATTAATGATGAATAAGTAAAAACTCTGAAAAATCCAGAGCCTAATAGCCCACTCATGATTGGAAGACTTCTCATGATTCCTCCAATGATCTGCAATTTGGCATTCAATATTTTTACTGAGTGTGCCAATCTACATTAGACCTCACTCTGCTTTTCCTTCCTGTTTTCTTTGTTTCATTTTTAATACAGCTCCCTGGACTAACAAAGTTAGTTGCTGTGGAAACATGAGTCTTCCTTTTTCAAAAACATTTTCTCAGGTATAAAGGTGATCATGCAATTCTGTTCTCTAATTTCCCCTTAAGCTTCAATTGCTACAGTGTTTCCCTTCTCCATTTATTGAAAAATGTTGGACAGATGCTTTTGTTGCAAATTCCAAGTAAAGGCACTGCTCTGATGTTTTAAATTTAATAACAGTTGTGACATATAAAGGCAGGGTATGAGACTGTTTAGGAAAAATAAGTAAACACATCATGTTCTTGGTTGGAATTGTTTATCACTAGAAAATAAGTCTAATGAAAGAAATATAGCTTGGTCAAAAGCTAAAGGAATATATCAGTCTCAAACACAAATGTTGCTTGTTCTAGCAATTGAGTATATGAATAAAATTTATCAGTTACTTACATATTGTCATAGAAATCAAAGTATGTCCATGAATTAAATTGAGGATTTTTTAATTGCTTTTTTAGAGCTGGAATTTAACATTTCTTTATATAGTATTCAAATATTCTATCTTCTTACCGATTCTATGATGATACAACCCTTACCATTCAATCAATCAATCAATCAATCAATCAAACAATCAACCATCTACTTACATTTAACAGTAGTAGGGATTAAAACTATGGTCTTTGCTCTGAGATCCATCCATATTCCTTTCATGTTTTAAATTTTGAGGCTTTTTCTTGCTAAGTCTTTAAGTTTCTGGGTTGGGCTGAGCTCAAGCACTAAATATTCCTGCTTTAGTCAATCAGTTTGTTGGGATTACAGATGTGCTCCACTATATCCCAGCTAAAACATCTATATCTTGATTCTGGTTTTTTTGCTAAGTATTTAGTACAGTGTCTGTACCATTATAAACTTGTAAAGAACTTCTGAATAAATGAGTGAAATACATATGGTTTAGTGATCATTTTGTGGAGAGAACTGTGTGTGGTATCCAATTTGAATTGTTATTAAGAATTAAAGACAAATAGTTAATATTTTTGCATGTTTCAGATACTATCTGAGGAGTTAGAAAGTTCAACTTGTCATATACTCAGCATGAAGATAATATCTCTGCCAGAAAGCTATTTTTATCCACATCATTTAAGTAGTAATCTGATAATGCACAGATGGTTTTCCAGAAAAATCTTTACTAACATAATTGATAAATCAAGATAAACTGTTGCATTGCAGGCACCAAGCTTCTGCTAGCCCCTAAGGCTGGCTCTTCAGAATCCTCAAGTGTAACAGGTTGGGCAGGCAGTTTGAATTCATTCTGTCTGAAGATCTAGATGTTATTTGTAAAACTATGAGCCTGCTCCTAACTTTAATGTTTCTGAAAAATTATCTGTGTACTGTCCTTATTATACATTTTATTTGCAAATGTATTTCATTAGCCATTTTCTCTTCTGGCATCCCATACTGGCTACTGTTTAATACTGAATGTACCATTTCACTTCTACCTGAGAAGAAGGCATGCTCATAAATGTGAGACAGGCTTTCTTCGGAGAAGAGTTCACCAGGAGAGCCTGAGTAGGGCCCACTTTCTAGGCGCTGGAAACCCTGTGCTGGCCCTCTCTTCTAGAATCAAAGGCACAGTTGACAAAATGTCACACATAAGTTTCTCTCTTTTCAAAAAAAGTTATAATTTTCATTTTAATAATAAAGGATTTTACAAAATTTAAGTAACAGGAATTATAGGAAATCTAAAATTGCTTCTTTCCCTCTAGTCTTTTCTTCTTAGCACAGCTGTTGCTGCTTGCTTGGTATATCTCGACTATCTCATTTTATACAAGCTCTGGGTTTGGTGTGATCCAAGCTATAATTCAGGTCTCACCATTATGTTTCTTAGTTAGAGAAATCACTAAATTTCTAAGCCTTACTTTCTCCATCTATAAATTAGAGCTCATAATGAGCACTTAAGATTAATATGAGGATTTGGAGAGATAACATACATAACATGTTTAGCATGACACTCCATATGCAGTGACTGGTAGTACATGAGAACATAATTGGCTCTTTCACAGAATTAAGGTAGTTTGGTCACATTTGTTATGCTTTTTACTAAAATACATTAATAGTATCTATGCCAGTTTTGTGCTTCCATAACAGAATACCTGAGATTGAGTCATGTGTAAGGAAGGAAAATTTAATTCTCACACTTGTGGGAACTGGGTGGTGAAACAGGAAGATTCTCACAGACCTGGTGTCTTGTAGGGGCCTGAACTGTTTCCGGAATGGCTCTATGAATACTGAAACTTCCAGAGGGTAGACACTGTGTTCCTTGCATTATAGAAGAGTAGAGGACAAAAGGAAACCCACTCTACAGATACCTTTTGTAGGGGAAGCAATGCATTCATAGATGCAGAATCTTCATGACCTGAAGACATCACATTAGTCACCACCATACAACACTGTTGCATTGGATATGGAATTTCATCAAGAGATTTTTTATTAATTAAGTTTATTGGTACATTTTAGGTATACATAAGGATCACATTCACCATAGATAATTTGTACCTATATAAGATGTAAACTGATGCTTCCCTCCCCCATTTTCCTACCCTCCCTTCAACCCCTCTTCCTGGCCTTATTTACAAAAGTACTGTTTGCATTTTTCCAAATTTCTAATTCTTTATTTTACCTTCTTTCCCCCTTCCCCTCCCTGGCTCCAACTTCCATTTGAACATTTTCTTCCTATTCTACAATACCTGTTATATTTAGATCCTTATTTACACTTTTGGTTACTAACATCAGAGAAGCAATACCATATTTACACATGCATGTCCAATGTATTTCACTTAAGAGTATTGTTTCTGGGTGACTCTATTTATCTAGAAATGTCTCAAGCTTATCCTTTTTTATGAATGACTAGTACTCCATTGTAAAAACCCCACATATCTTATTTATCTATTCGTTAGTTGATGGGCATTTGGACAAGATTTAACTGTTACAGACTGTGCTGCTAAAAACATGGGCATAAATTGCTGTGGCATGATGCTTTTCATTCTTCTCGAAGATACCACAAAAGAGAATAGCTGAGTCAAATGAGACTTCTAGTTTTAATTTTCTGAGGAATCTCCACAATGATCTCCACAGTGACCGCACAGTGATTACACTCCCATCAGTAATAGAAAAGGGCCACCTTTTCCCCAAAGCCCTGCCAACTTCGTTATTGATTTCTTGATAATAGCCATTCTTTCTGTGAGATGAAATGTCAACATTGTTTTAAGTTGAATCTTGTGCATGACCAAAGATGATGAAGATTTTTGTCATATATTTAATCGCCGTTTATACTTCATCTGAGAAGTATGCATTTGTTTCAGGTGCCTGTTTCTGGATTACATCTTTAAATCTGGGTAGTTCTCATTTTTTTGAGGTTTTTTTTTTTCTTTTTTTAGGACAGTGTATACAGTGTGTACAGGGTCTCACTGTGTAGGTCGGACTTGTATGATCCTCCTGTTTACAGCTCCCAAGTGCTGGGATTATAGGTGCATGCCACCATGCCCAGTCTCAATTACGGTCTCAGCATGCCCTGGGGGAGGGGTTGGTACTGCAGGCTAGGGATTAAACTCCTGGCCCCTGTGTCTGCCTAAGCAGGCACTTTAATCCGCTGAACTATTTGGCTGGCCTTTGAGCTCTTTATGTTTTCCAATTAGTGGTCCTTTGTTTGAGGAACAGTTGTCAATTTTTTCCCCACATTGTGGGTTGTGTCTTCACTGCTAGTAGTTTTTCTTGCTGTAAAGAAGCATTTTAGCAAGATGAGATCCCAGTAGTTGATTCTTTATGATACTGACTGTTTCACTGTGGTTTTGTTCATGAGGTCTTTAGCTACATGACAGTCTACATGAGTTGTACCTAGTCTCCATTCCAGTAGATTTGGTATTTCAGTTTTAGTATTTGGAACTTCAATAAATTTCAATTTTAGTTTGAAATGGTGACATATCTGGATCTAGTTTTAATGTTCATCATGTGGAAAGCCAGTTTTTCCAGCATGATTTGTTAAATAGATTATCTTTTAGTGAATGTTTGGCACCTTTGTCAAAGATAAGTCAGCTACGTATGTTTCAAGTTTTTTCTGCATCTTCTAGTCTGTTTCACGTATCTTCATGTCTCTTTTCTTGCTGTTACCACACTATTTGTGCTACAGTAGCTTGGCAATGTAATTTCAAGTTAGGGAATGCAATGCCCTCTGCCTTTTCTTTGTTGCCCGGCATTGATTTTAGCATCTTAGTTCTGTTCTAAATGAATTTTAGGGTTGTTTTCTCTAATTCTGTGTGACATGCTGTTGCAATTTTTGGGGGGATTGTATCAAATGTCTAATAGCAATTTTGGAAGTCTGATCATTTTCGTTATATTGTCTTTTTGCACCCATGGGCAAGGGAGATCTTTCCATTTTGTGATATACTGTTTAATCTCCTTTTTCAGAATACTGTCATTGTCAATGTAAAGGTCTCTTACTTCCTTCATTATATTGAGTCATAGGTATTTCATTTCTATGGATGTTATTGTGAAATGCGTTGCTTCCCTAATTTCTCTCTCAGTGAGTTTGTCATTCATGTACAGGAAGGTTGCTGATTTTTAAGTGATGACTTTGTGGGGTTTTTTTTGTTTGTTTTTTGCTTTGTTTAAGTTTTGTATTTTAGGGAAGGGTCTACATAGTGTGCAGGGTCTCACTACTAGATTGGTCTCTTAGTGATCTGCCTGTTTACAGCCTTCCTAGAGCTGGGATTACAGGCGCACACCATCAAGTCCAGTCTCAATTGATGTCTCAGCATGCCTGGGGGGTGACTACCTAGCCTCTGTGCCTGTTTGCAGGTGCTTTAATCTGCTGAGCTATTTGGCCAGCCCTTAAGTGTTGGCTTTGTAACCAACATCACTACTGATTTTGGTTATTAAATCTATAAGTCTTGTAGTAGAATTTTTGGAGTCTTCTATGTAGAGTATCATTTCATCTACAAATGAAGATAATTTAAATTATTTTATCATATTCTTATTCATTTATTTCCGTTTTCTTTTCTAAATTCTCTGATTAATATTTGAAGAACTGTATTGAATAAGAGTGTTGACAGTGAACATCCTTGTCTTGTTCATCAATTTAGAATGAAATTTTTCAGTTTTTGTCCATTTAGCAAGTTGCTGGCTGTTAGTTATTAATTCATTTTATCAGATTGATATATCTATTCCAATCTTGTGTTGGATTCTTGTCATGAATGGGTGTATACTTTTCAAAGTGCTTTTTCTACATCTACTGAGATAACTATTTTTTTAATCCTTGACTCTTTTAATATGGTATATTACAATAATTGATTTGTATATGTTGATCTAACCCTGAATCCCAAGGATGAATCCTATTTTGCAATGGTATATAGCCTTCTTGATAATTTGCTGCATTTTGTTTGCCAGTATCTTATTTAGGATTTTTGCATCTATGTTCATTATAAAGATTAGCCTGTAATTCTATTTCTTGGCAGGATCCTGTTCTGGTTTGTTGTCAGGGTAACATTTGCTTCCAGGAATGAATTTGGGCATATTTCTTCTTTCCACCTCATTAAAGAGTTTGATAAATAGTGTTAATAGTTCTTTAGATTTCTTGTACAGTTAAGCAGTGAGTCTCTCAGGACCAGGGCTTTTCTTTTTCTTTTCTTTTTTTTTTTTTTTTGGATAGGGTTTTAAACTACATCTTCACTTTTGTTGACTGACACTTGATTTTTTAGATCTTTTATATCATTTTGATTCAGCTTTAGTAAGTCATGTGTATCTAGGGATCTGTCCAATTTTTTGGCATTTTATGTCTTATTAGAATATAGGTTCTTGAAGTAGGAATTGATGATATTCTGAATTTCTCAAGCATCCATTATGATTTCTCCCCCCCCCCTTTTTGTAGCTGGATCAACCTACCCTAAGGGTGGGGCTGGTGTGGCATGTGCTGCTGGGGATTAAACCACAGTCCCTGAATTTTTCCTAAGCTTGCCTAAGCAGACACTTTAGACTGCTGAGCTATCTCACTGGCCTCACATCCTTTCATTTCCAATTGCATAGATTTTTGTAATTTCTTTCCTTTTTCACATGGCTGGCTTAAGGGCTGTTATATTTGTCATATTTAATCTTTCAAATGACCAACTCTTCATCTTACTGATTCTTTGTATTGTTTTCATAGTCTTCCCTATGCTGGCTTCTGCTCTGATTTTTTTTTTCTTTTTTTGGAACTGGGGATTGAACTCAGGCCCTTGTGCTTGCCAGGGAAACACTTATTCCATTGACATATCTCCCTTGTCACTTCAGCTCTGATTTTTGTAATTTACTCCCTTGTACAAGCTTTGTGGGCTTGATTTGCTCTACTTTTTCTAGAAGCTTGAGGCTCAACATTAATTTGTGTATTTGAATTAGGTCTGTTTTCCTGATGTGATTATTCACTGCTATAAATTTCCCTTGTAGGAATGCTTTCACTGTGTCCCATAGGTTCTGATATGTTGCATTGGCATTATTGTTTAACTGTAGACAGTGTCTAAATTTTAATGTGCCCCACTGGTTGCACAGGAGGGTGTTACTTAATTTCCATGTGTTTATGAATTTCCTGTGGTTTTTATTGTCATTGATTTCCAATCTCATTGTAATATGATCTGCTCAAATGTATGCATGTATGTGATAATTTCAGTTCTTTTCCATTTACTTAAGCATGCTCCATGGACTAGTTTGTAGTTTATTTTTGAGAACATCAGATGTGAACCTAAGGATGTGTGCTCTGATGTTGTGGGGTAGAACACTCTGTAGGTATCTACTAAGTCTATTTGTCCAAAAGCTTGGCTCTGTCCTAATATTTCATTGTTGATTTATTGTTTAGTTGATCTGTTGTTTGGATAGTGGAGCATTGAAGTCCTTCATTATAATCATATTGGTGATTCTTTGATTACTTATGTCCATTAATATCTGTTTTATAAAGTTGGGTGCCCTTGTATTTAGTATTCATATATTTATAAATGTTATCTCTTCCTCTTAGATTATACCCTTTACAAGAATGTAGTGGCCTTCTTGTCTCTCTTAATCAGTCTTGGCTTGAAATCCATCCTGTCTCCAATTAGAAGAGCTACCTCTGATTTTTTTTCAGCATTTTATCACATGGAGCATTATCTTTAACTTTCAGTTCATGAATGCCTTTTTGTATTAAATGTGTTCCATGTATGCTTCATGATTTTGAATCTTGCCTCTTGATCTATTCTGCCAGTGTATTTCTAATGATTGAGAATTGAGATCATTAATACTGGTGGCTATAATTGATATATGCTGACTAAGGGCCAGCCAAATAGCTCAGTGGATTAAAGTGCCTGCAAGCTGGCACAGGGGCTAGGGGTTCCATCCCTGGGCCTGCCCTGCTGCCCCCAGCAGGGCATGCTGAGAAGACAATTGAGACTGGGCATGGTGGCACCTGCCTATAATCCCAGCTCTTAGGAGGCTATAAACAGGAGAATGACTACAAGTTCTATCTAGTAGTGAGACCCTAAACACCCTGTAGATCCTTCCCTAAAATAAAAATTAAAAAAAAGACATATACTGACTATTCTTGCCTTGTTATTTTCCAGTTGTTGGGTCACTTATTTCTCAATTTTTAATCGCTTGCCTTTCCAATGGATTCATTCTGTTGGGTTTCATGGAGTTGTCATCCTTGTTATCTCTCTCTAGAATATTCTTCAGAATATTTTAAAGTGCTGGTTTGCTATCCATGAATTTCCTCAGGTTCTCTTTTCATGGAAGCGTCTTATTTATCCATCAGTTTTGTAAAGACAGTTTTTCAGAGTATATCGAACTGGGTTGGAGATTTTTTTTTTTTAATTTTAGGGCTTTAAATAGTTCACACCATCTTCTCCTTGACGTGATAGTTTGACTTGAGAATTCTTCCATGATTCTGATGGAGCATTGCTTTATAGGTGAGTCATTTATTTTCTTTAACAGCTTTTGAATTTCTAGAACGTTGATTATGGGGTGCGTTGCTATAGGTTTCTTTATGATCATGGCTAACTGAAATTCTAAATGTCTCACTTACTGAAGGTCCAATTCTTTTTCACAGCCAGGGAGGTTTCCTGCCACATCTGTGGTCTGTTTTCTTATGTTGTTTGCCATGTCTCTAACTTTTTCATAGACTCTAATAATTGATGTGTGATTCTTCTCTGAATCATCTAGCAGCCACTGAACTGATTTCTTATGGTCTCTTGTTGCTTTCTTTATTATAAAGAGAGAAAAATGATAAAAACAATTATATATAATTTCAAAGACAAGATAATAGGAGATTACCAATGACTGATATATTGCATATTGTTATCTTCAAAGTAGTTGTTCAGAGTACAAGTGGTAGGTATGAAGGGCCAGCGTGATAGCTCAGCGGACTAAAGTGCCTGCTTAGGCAGAGTGCAGTGGCCCAGGTTTGATCCCCGTCGCGCCCTGCTGGCCCTGCCCCCCGGGTGCACTGAGATGGCGCCTAAGACTGGGCTTGGTGGAGCCACCTGTAATCCCAGTGCTCGGGTGGCTGTAAACAGGAGAATCACAATGAGTTCGATCTATGTAGTGAGACCCTGTAGACCCTGCCCCATAAACATAGTAAAAAAGGAGTTAGACATGAAACATTAATCATACAGTGTAGGCACAAATCATTCTTTTTAATAACATAATAGAAATTAGTAGTATGGTTATCTTAATATATATATATATTTTTTTTTCTTTCCCTTTTACTTTGCCCAATTTTTCTCTTTCTTTTCCCATCCCAGTTGTTCTTCCTTTCTGAGTAGTTTCTTCCCCTTTCATAATATCTATTATACATTTTAGATCTTATTTAATCTCTCAGTTTTTAAAAATTTATTCATTTGATACAGGGTATAACTATGCAGTTCAAACTCTGTTCCCTCTGTCTCAGCCCCGTCAGCATTGGGATTATAGGCAATTGCCACCATACTTGGTTGCAAGGCTGGCATGGCATGCCTGGGGTTCCAGGACCTGTGTGGCATGCATTGCTGGGGATTCAATTCAGGTCCTTGCACTTAGCAGGCAGGCACTTAGACTGTCAAGTTTTCCCCCAGCCCACCCTTTTAGTTTCTTGTACTGGGGAGATAATATGACGTTAACATATGGAACTAATTTGTTTCACTTACTAGTACAGTCAGAAGTTGCATCCATTTGCACAAAGGAGTCTCAGTTTTCCTTTCTTTATTGCTGAGTAGTTCTCCAAATCTTTCTTTTGTCTGTCACTAACCACAATCCTGTCTTCTATAGCTGAGATTCTTTCCTCACATTTTCTCATTTTGCTGTGAATACTTTCAATGGAGTTTTTAATCTCCGAAGTAGTCATTTGAATCTATTTTATACATTCAATTTCTTTGCTATATTGGACATTTATCATTTCCATCATTTTCCTAAGATGCTTGATTTTTTTTTAATCTGTTTCTGCTCCACTGTCACTAACCATGCTTGCCATTATGGTCACCATTTCTGTAGTTATATTAGAAACTCTTTCTGAATTGGTTTTTTCCCTAAAGCCTCATTTGCTTGCTTTGTTAGTGCTGCTGTTACCACTTCAGAGAGCCCAGGGCAGTGGCTTACAGATTGTTCCACTTTATTGCCCCCTGGGATTTTCCTTTGGTGAGCTGGATATCCAGGGTTGCATCTTATTTAAGTGTTTTCTCATTTTGTATTTTTTTTCAGCTAAATATTTGGTTGATGCTTGTAAATTTCCAGTCATGAGTTGTTTTATTGCTTTTTTTAAAAATAACTTTTAGGAAATGAGTACTTCTCCTAGGTGCTTTCCAGATGAAGCTGACTTTTGTACATTCAGTCTGATGTGCTGAACTCTCTATACAATTTATTGGGGATGAAACTTGCTATTTATGTGGCCTAATCCCTGATTCTTTGGCACTGGCCTATAGTATTGTTTATGATGCTTAAGGAATCAGTCTTGGTACACCAGGAAGAACAAGTATTTAGAACAATTGTGTCACTCTAGCTCAAGTAGTGTAATGAGCAATAACAATAGCATAAGCATGGCCCAAAAAATGACAAACAGATGTAACCATTAATTTGCCACCTTGAACTATATGAAATAGATATTGTTATTTATATATCAAAATCTCAAATGAAACAAAAAGGTATGCAGTAAATAAGCCCTCAATATGATAAGTTCACCTTTAGTGGAAAAATTTTAAAGGGGAAAAATAGAGAAATAAAAGAGGAGGGAGAGATTAGAAGCAGGGATGGAAGACAAAGGAGGGTCACACAAACTTTAAGAAACTGGTAAGAAAACGAGGAGCAGAGTGAAAGAAGAAACAAAGAAACAAAAATAGAACAGAAGAGAACAACAACAAAGATACTAGAAACTATATTCAGTCATAAGAAAAACAAGAACAAACGTGAAGCAAAAACAAAGCAAAACTAAAAAGAAAAGATAAAGACAAAAATATTCACTTTAAGGTGCTTTTCTGGTGTCACTGCTAGAAACTTGGGTAGAGTCCAGTCCATGTTGATTAATCCCAGCCGGCAAGCAATAGCTTTATGGCGGGGTAGTGGGTAATCTCGCTGAGGCGACGTCTTACTTCCCCTGGAAGTTCAGCCTGTAGCAGTTCATGCACCTCCTACTGATTTGAACTCAGGTGGGCACCACTAGATGGGGCCGTCCGTTGTTCTGCGTTTCAAGCTCATCCCTTCTCCAAGATGGTTCTGCCCATTGCCCTCTCCTGAGGCATAACTGAGTCCAAGCAACTCACCAGCTGTCCACTGTGTCCATTGCTCTGTTCCACCGTTGTGTTTCTCCACAGAGGCCTCTGTGGTCACAAGTAGTCACCATGCCTCTGCAGATTCAAGTCAGCCCTCCCACACAATGAGTCAGGACTCAGGAAGAAAGTCTCAGTGTCATCTCCTTTGACATTAATGTCTCTCTCCTCACTCTCCATTTAGGCTTCAAAGCTTGCTTCAGGTTCTCGCTGGGCTCCAGCAACCGACTTTGTCTTCTCCCTCTCTCTCTCTCTCTCTCTCTCTCTCTCTCTCTCTCTC
>NDGN011475121.1:0-13067 GCA_002564285.1 Tympanoctomys barrerae
CATTAACTGCTCCTTTCAAAGGACCAGCAGAACCTGGGAGTATAATTATGTGAATTATCCTGCACATGCACATAAATACATCTTTTTACCTTCTTTTGTACTTTTTTGCATGCCATCCCATTGATTAAATTATTTTCCTTTAACAATATCTCTTATTCCTTTCAGACTGTATTTACTCATTCAGGTTCTCACACTAGTGAGACAATATGATGTTTGCACATATGGGTCTGATTTACCGCACTTACCAATACAGTCTCTAGTTGCATCCATTTATCTACAAAGGCCTAAAATTTATCTTTTTTATAGCTAAGTACATATTCCTTTGTGTAAATGTACCATTTTTTAATCTGTTCCTCAGTTGATGGACATCTGGATTGTTTCCAAGATTTAGCTATGACAATTGTGCTGCTATAAACAGGGTACACATATATCACAGTGGTACAATGATTTTAGTTCTTTTGGAAAAATATTTAGGAGGAGAATATCTGGCTTTAATGGGAGCTCCAATCTTAGCTTTTTGAGGAATCTCCATACTGATTTCCATAATCTTTGTGCCAGCCTACACTCTTACTAACAGTAGAAGGTGCCCTTCCCCCCCCCCCGACTCTCCAGCACTTGTTATTAGTTGACTTCCTGTTCTATCTCCCAGTTTCTATGCCAGGACAGGAGCATAACCTCATTAGCAGCTCAGGTCATAATGATTTCCCATGTTAGAGGTACCAAACATTCATTTATCCTTTGGATAAAGTCAATAAGTAATCTTCCAATGACCAAATAAATTTAGCATGAGCTATGCCTGATAAGTAGTTGTGTCAAGTACTGTTGGAGTCTAGTTAGTTTTGTTACTAAGAACACATATAAATAAATGTGTTGTGTTGGCTTGGTTATAGACAAAGGTTGAATTTCTTTTGATCTTTGTAATCCCTTTAGAGAATTGCCTGTGGTACAAACCACATAGTTTAAAGAGGATTCAATAACAACAAGTGTTTCTTTCTCTGTGGAGAAGTTATCTGGATCGGAAGAAAATTCTCCTCAAAATAGCAGTGTTTAACATGATTTGGTTCTTGGATGAGAAGGTTTAAAAGAAATGGTTGGCTTTGCTACCTGCATGACCTAATGACTAGTCACCTAATATCTCTATACACAAGCTTGTTCATCTTAAACAGGAGAATACTGATAAGAATTGCAGAAGGATATAATGAAAATTGAATAAGACACAAAGTATAACTTATAGCGTCTAAGACACATAGCATAATATGAAGTAGTTACAAATATTATTCCTATCATCAGCAAATTTCTTGTTAACTCTAGTAAGACAATTCAGTTTAGTAAATTAATTAGATAATTTCAATGAACTAAAACTTTAGCGAGTTTATGAAATGTCAGGCCCAACTTTTAAATCTAAGACAAGCAAACTGATTTGTCAAAGATTATCTGACTCTGAGCTGAGTTTGATCTGGATTTTTGATTCCTGGACAGTCTGTAAGCTACACACTGCCATCACCTTCTTATATAATTGTTGTATGTTGTTATATGCTCCACAGTGCTACTGTGTGAAAGAGTAATTACTTTGTCATTCTTTGGAGGAGGCATATTTTCCCAATTGGCAGGGAAAGATTGTAGAGTGATGAGAATAAATAGAAACACAAAACCTTCTTTCAGTTCTACCTTTTTCTAATCCATGGCAACTTTTGTTTATGTTAATTAAATATTTTTTTTTTGGTGGTGCCAGGGATCAAACTCAGGACATGGAGCTTGCCAAGCAAGCACTTATTCCACTGAGCTGTCTCCCCAGCCCTATTTATGCTAATTTGGTGCCAGGTCTACTACAAATAAATTACGTATGAGAATGATGATGATGAGGTGAATATGATGACACCATATTCTGAGTGATAATGATATTAGTAATGTTGATAATAATCCCATGTTTTAGTTAGCAATGGTGCTGAAGGACATGAAGAAACATCGCAATGTTGAAACATGTTCTTCGTGGAAGTGCACAATGATTTGTTAACATTTCTTCTACATTGGGAATCTGCATCAACATGTTCACAAATTGACATTGTGACTGTGATCATATATTCCCAGTGAATATAAGTAGCTCTACATCCTTTTGTTTGTCTACTACTTTCTCTCTCTTTTTAAACATTTATTTTAGCAAAAAGTAACACAAGAGTTTATAATCAAATAATAGGAGAATTGCAGTGGTTTTTACACAGCGTATCATTAACTTCAAAACAGTACTTAGAGTACAAGCCATAAGCCAAAAAGATTCTTACAAATAGAAACAAACAGACAACATAAATCTTTCTTTTTAGTGAAGATAAACTGAGGATAAAGTACTCCTGATAGATTAAATTTTACTTCATTTCTTGCCTCCGATGCCTTCTCTGTTTCCTATTTATATAACGGTGCTTTTATCTGTGTTGGGCTTTGATGACTCTTTACGTCATTTGAGAAGTACCAACCTGTATCATCCTACGGCTGCCAAATTTCAGTTCTGCGAGGCAGTGGAAATAACTTTATTTTGACACCTGCTCTTAGAACTAAAGTATAACATGTATATCTATACTTGCATTTATGGACTTTACTCTCATATGTTCGAAGTTTTATCACACACATCATTTTGGAATGTTGAATAGAAACTAATGATATTATATCTTTTTCCTAAATTATTCTACTGCCATTTCAAAATTACCTTAAAATGACATTATTTTTCATTTCTCATGTTTGCTATATATTTTTCTCCTGCATAGAAAGTGATATCTTATACCCCATATGGTTTGAAATACTGGAGTCACTCCACCTTCTCAGGTGACTAAATGCAGCCATGGGTGAACTCTTATGCATGGTTTCTTCAGCATCCATGCCTTTCGTATTGGCTTGTTCTCCACATTTCTTTATTGCTGCACTCATCTAGGTGCTAAATGAGTACCACCATCCCACAGGCTTATGCATTTCTTTAACTTGATTCTTTCATACTCCACATTGTAATGTAATAGTTTGTGTAATATTTCTAGGACATCTTACTGAGACAGCCTATAAATGCTGCCAAGTTCTCGCTGGCACTGCATTGTGTCTGAGTATTTTGGGGGTCTCGTCAAGGTCTTATCTGTTTTTATTTCTCTAAGTTTATGTGATCTGATTTCAAATATTGGCTATGATGCACATCCACAATGCATTGAGACTCTTCATTTTAGAATTCTATTATGCACACTGCTTATAATCAGTATCAAAGCTTTTATAACAGCCATAAGAACCTAGTCAAACACACAATCTATCACTAGTAAACAGAAGTTTAACCTCAGTGATTTGTCAAAATTGAACAATTTTTGAGATCTGATCTCAAATCCTCTTCACCTGTGAAAGCCGTTTATGAATATTTCAAGCATACTGAGGCTTTCTAAGAATATTTTATGAAGTTCCTTCTAAGCTACTTCTTTGATACCCTTGTGCTGAGTTTGGTCTATGGTGATTTCTTGCTACACAATAGCACATTTAAAACATGAGATGTACTGAAATATAATTAATGTGCCTTAGCATCTCTAAAATAGTCTCTTTAGGAAACTGTATATTTAATTTAATCAAGTGTCTATTGTTCAAAGTCTATTCTTTTTAAAATTGTCAGTGATGAATTGTAATCCTTTGAGAATGGATTGAATTTTTAGCCATAACCAAACCACAAGTAATTCATAGCTAAGTCAGTAGAAAATAGATGATCAAACTAGATAACACAATTTCACAGTAAAAAATAAAGTGTGACTCTGCAGAGATGGTTTGTGTTTTCAGAAATTTCAGTTCAGTTCTGAATTCTGAGTGGCAGAATTACTTGAAAGAATACAACATATTTTAATATAACTAATCTGAAGTCAATTCATCATCATGATGCTTAACTTATTATGCTTATTAAGACACGAGCTTAGAAGACATTTCTACATTATGCTATCTCATAGTTACTATCATTGTTTCGGGTCTGTTTATATTCAATGCGAAAAAACAATGTAGGAAATGAAAATGAATTGATTAATTTATTGAAATGTGAATCTCAATTTAGAAGAGTTTCTTTTTGGACATAAATGGGATACATATATCCTGTTTAGCACTTGTCTCTACAACTTGAATTTTAAACCCACAAATTCTACCAACTATGTGATGACTATAGAAGCCGCTTCACTTATGACCACTGTTGACTCTTCTATTATGTGAAGATGATATCCTGGATTCTTATGTATTTTAAAAAATGTTTATAATTTTTTAGTTTTGTAAATCTTCAATTTTATATACTATCTCTAATGCTAATAGACGTATGCAAATGCATCACAGGTAAAAAGATATGGTGCTTATTTTAAATAAAGCAAATCAGTTTGAGTAACATGTATCTTGTTGTCCCCAGATTTGTTGCTTGCAGGCAGAAAATGAAATTTCATGATGCAGCAGATGCTGCCAGTGCCCACACACAGCCCTGGAATCTTCACTTCATGATTACTTCCGGAGGCTTTCAGCTATGCGTGTCTGCATGGCGCTGCTGAAATAACGTCCTAGAAATGGGAAAGGCCTCTCTTCACACAAACAGACCTGAAGTGCCAAGAAATTAAAGCCTTCTCCCCCAGCAGCCTCCACTGAGATTTTCTGGGAGCTGGTATTTAACAATGCCAGCTTTTTCACTCCTAAGATGGAAAAGATTCTGATCTCTGTTTGTGCAGTTCCCCAACGGAAAAGTGCCATTTCCCTGTGGTGCTTCCCAGCACCTTTACTAGCCCACCTCTTCAACAGTCTTGATTCCCCACAGCCTTCTTAGTAGTTCTTGTTCCAATACAAACTCAACATATTAAATTCTTATCTCAGGATTTGTTCTGAGGGGACTGATATCAAGGCCAATGTCATAATTCCCTTGCAATAATTCAAATCCACAAAACAATGGTAAAATGGGCTGCAGAGTCTCTGTGATTAAAAGCAGTATTTTCTATCAATCTAGTTAGAACATTTGAATATATTTAAATATAAGTTAGGACTTAGAATTTTTCAATAGGTCCTTTTCCATGATGGAAGAGAAAGCTCTTCCCCCACGCAACCAAAACCTGAACCTGAGTCTCTGACTTTGGCCTCGTACTGGAACCATCAAGCCTCATTTTCTTCTATCTTTGAATTAAACACAACTCTTTGACTATGGTATAGGGTATTGTGCAGGTTGAATGCAAAATATCCAAAGCAACTTATATATAAAAATTTCTTTTAAGAAGTGATTATTTTTCTCAGTGACATTCAGTTCATTATGATTGTTTGCTCATTTGTTCTTGCTTTCAAGGTTGCCTTTTATTTGGCTTGCAGAGTTCACAAAAGCTCAACTGCTTCACTCTTTCATTTTGAATAATTCAGGCTTTAAGTTTGTACATGCAAAAAGTCAGGTTTTTTCAGTAAATTAATCACTCTGCTAGTTGCAACATTATAAAATTGACTAATATCAACAACAAAGCAATGGAAGTATAGATATGTGTGTGTATGTCTGTATGTATAGATATATGTTATATATATGTGTTGTTCAAGTATACATATATATCTGATAATTTTTATGTTCATGAATATCAAAATATTTATAAACATCCATGAAGTAATTACAAATAGTTAAGTTCATATAATGAGTATCTACTTGAGGCTTTAACTTGGAAAGTTTTACATAAATGAAAACTAAGGTTGGATAACTACTGGTGGTGGTAAATAATGATTGCAAAAGAAAAAAATACATACACTAAGTTTCAGTGGCTATTTTTCTGGTAACAAATTACAAAAAGCTGGATAACCTCATGTAACATAAATGTATTCTCTGACTGTTCTGGAGACTAGAAATCCAAAGTAAACTCATTGACGGGGCTGAAGAGGCTGCACTGGAGATGATCACGTTTAGGAGAAAAGTCTATTCCGTGCCTGTTTCTGCTTCTTTTGCTGCCACTAATCCTTGGTGTTCCTTGACTGGTATCTCTTCAAGATATACTTTACCACCACGTGGCACTTTTCTCTCTGTGTGTGTCTCTCTCTCTGATGAGGACAGCAGTCCCCATGCATTAGGAACCATCTTAATGATTTCCACTTATTTGCAAAGACAGGATTTTGAAAGGTCACATTTATGGATTTTAAGGGTTAGAAACGCAATGCACCTTTTTGTGCTATACAGCTCAGCTCAACACAACCTGTCAATCATTTGATGAGACCATGGACCCCCTAATTCCGGCCACTTTCATGGGTATGCAGTGAGTCTCACACTCAGCAATATCTCCACCATCATTGCAGTGTAATGCTCTGCAGCTGCTGTCTATAATTGCTTATAATTTTATATTGAATTTATATTTTGTAAGTGGCAGCTGATGATACACTGAAGCCTATTTCACTGCCTTATTTCCTTGTGTTCATGCATGGTATACTTCCTGCTGCTTCTTCTAGTGGGTTTTAAGTTGTGATCTCCCTCTCTCTAAGCTAGAGGCCTTACTTGGTCCCCCCTTTCAGTCCTGCACAGGGTACTCAGTGATCATAGAGCAAGGAAGGGCATGGGGAGACTGGATAGGACCCATGATTCTAGGGGGTGTGGGAGAATTGGCTGCATAAGGCATAGCATGGGGAAGGTTGGAATGGCATCTCAGGGGAGACATAGCAGTGGCTCTCTTTGTCTCCAGAAATGGCAGGAGACCACTGTGTATTTTGCTGTCAAAGTGGCCAGGACTAATGTCTTGCCTACACTTGATCCTGGTGTCAAATGTATCTGGAACACAGGTTACAGTCCTAGGGGTTTGCTCACTGACAGTGATTTCCAAAGGTGAGCTCCAGGAAGAAGAGAAGATGGGCTGTACTTCTAGACACTGAGTCCTGCCAGCTGACTTCCAGCACTGGTTTATTGGATATCAGAAGTAGGCGATAAGCACCAAACTGTGGGAGAGAGTCCCCATGTTTATTTACTTGGAGAACATTCTTATCTCACTCTGGAGGGTATAAGCAAAAATTTTGAAAGCATTGTTGTCAGGTTAAGAAAAACTTAAAAAAAGGGAAAGGTCTCATATTTTAATTCCTTACACATACTTCCAGTACACATTTCCTTTTATGTTATTTGAGCAATGAGTCCTGCCTTTTTCTTCTGTGCTTCCCAGGATAAATGAAGTAGCTAGTCCTGTGTCTAGTCGATTCAGCTCACTGGCTGTCCAGCAACTCATGTATTCCATTCTCCCCCACTTGGACCAAACAGGTTCTTCTTATTCTTTGTTTTTAGGCACTTATTACTGATGGTAGAATTTTAGAAAATACTATAGAGAGGACACAGTATAAAATCAGAAACAAAAGGGGAAAATATCCCACAAAATAATTGTGTAAGACCATATATCCTGAGATAAGTGAGTAGATTCAAATTGAGGGGATCACAGTAAGATTAACTTAGAACAGGATAGACAGCAATACTATTTGAGGATGAGCTCTAAGAATGGAATAAACAAACAGAATGCTCAATGAAAAGAAATGTTTCATGTACAGATGGTAGAATGTCCTAGCAGAGTGATCCTAGCTTTCTGGGAAAAAATATCCTGATTGTAGAGATTTTTAAAATCCATGCATGCCAGTGATTTTTAAAAATTCTATTATTTTGGTTAAGAAAAAATAGTCACAGATTTTCATAAAATAAATTAAACACCAGCTGCCGAACTGAAATAACAATTTAGCTTCAGTTTCCAAATAGTCACTTGATAATTTTAGTGAATTAAGAAGAGAATGCAATTAATTTCTCTGGTTGCTTGTTTATATTTCTTAGAGAAGGCTGTCTCTGCAGAAGTCCTTGAATACAGTTTCAGAAATGACAAGATTTCTTTAGCAAATACATGTCCTATGATAACTGGTCGTCCTCTAGTCAGCTCAGTAAACAGCATGTGGTATTTTTTTCAGCCTTCTACCATTTAAGGAAAGCTGGAAAAAATTTTAGTTTTAATTCCATACAGAACTCTTTCAGTTCTCTCAAGTCAGCCATGCAGATTGTTTTAAGATTTTTCATTTACTCCTACGTGACACACTTTTTACAGCCTGCTATGGCTCCACATGGATCTGAAGAATACATTAGCCACAGACAATTGCAAAGAGTGGCTTTTCAGGGAAACGGTTAGCACTCTTACTGAAATACAATGGACTTTCTAAAAACCTAAAGGTCATACACAATTTAAGGCTTCTTCCAGTATTTTAACTCCCTCAGATGCGATTGGTATGGTTTAGATACAAACTAATAGGAATACGACCTGGTGATACAAGACAAATAAGAGGTTCCTAAGTCCACTATGGTAATAAATTTTAGTCTTTATGAATTTTATTTTCAATGATCCTTATTTGTACCATAAATCAAGCATGGTTAGAGATTTCCAGATATTCTGTGAATAAAGTTTAAATTCATAGCACGTCTTCTGGAAGTTGTATAGCCTCTTATTTTCCTTTGAAAATCTAAAAAATTATTATAATAGAAAGGTTCAACATCACTGGCTTTTATAAAATTCTCATTATTCCTATTCATATGCAGTGTAGAGATCAATTCTGTTTATTTTGAAATCTAAGCAACAGTAGCTGCTCTATTTTTATTAATTAATTTTACTGGTACATTTTAGATATACATAAAGATCACATTCATTGTAGAGAATTTGTGCAGATAACTTAGTTCTTTTACTTTACTGTTCCTCTATCATATTTTCAACCTCTCTTCTCCTCCTGATTTGTAAAAGCTTTGTCTCCAGTTTTACTTTTTTACTCATTTTTCTCTTTTCCCTTCCTTTCCTCTTTTATCTTTCATTATCCTTCCTATTTAAGCCTTGTCTTCCTATTTAATAATATCTAGCATAAGTTTTGATCCTTATTTATACTTTTTATTTCTGATACCAGAGAAACAATGTTGTATTTATACATGTTGGGGCCGGGGAGCTGGCTTAGTGAAATAAGTGCTTCCTTGGCAAGCGCAAGGGTCTGAGTTCAAACCCCGGTTCCGAAAAAAAAAAAAAAAAAGAGTACATGTGTACACAATTTATTTCATTTTAGCATATCATCTTAATGAACATCCATTTACCCTAGAAATGTCTAAAAATAAGCATCTAAAATTAATACACTCTTCAAAGATGAATTGCAAACAGCAAATAAATATATAAAAAGTGTTCAACATCATTGGTCATTCAAGAGATGAATATTGAAATAGTGTTGAAGTTCCATCTCACTCCACAAAGAATGGATATTGTCTCTAAACCAACCAATAACAAATGCTGGTGGGGTTATGGGGAAAAAGGAACCCTTCTCCACTTTTGTTGGGTGTGTAGACTGGTGTAAATCAGTGTGGAGATTCCTTAAAACAAAACAAAATAAAACAACAACAACAAAAAAACAGAGCTAGAGATTCCATTTAACTCAGCTGTTCCCATCTTCCTAAAAGAATTAAAAACATCATACCTCAGCAATACATACACACACTCATATTTATAGTGGAATGATTTTCAATAGCTAAATCTTAGAAATAGCCCAAATACCCATCAATGAATGAATGAATAATGATGTGTGTGTGTGTGTGTGTGTATGTGTATGTTTTCTATATACAATTGAGTATGTTTCAGCCATGTTTATTTTTAGAATTTTTTATTAGTACATGTTTGTCATCTGTATTGTTTGCGTTCCTTGTGTGAAGTTAGTACATACACATGATGTATCTTCATTCCTTTTTTAATCCCTTTTTATTTTCCTTCCCTGAATTTCTAGATTCTCTTCCCTTTTATTAAACTCCTATCCATATATTTTTTGCCATTGATCTTTTAATTTGTTCTTTATTTATAATTTTTGCTTCTCATATTAGGTTCTACTTCCATTGTATCATTTATCTTTAGGGAAGAAGAAGATGTATAATGTGTTCTATCCAGTGTTGTTTAATGACATGCTTTCTGAGAAATGTGCTGTTATATTTTTGGTTACCATATGAACTTCATAGAATGTACTTACACAAACCTAGTTGGTATCAGTCAATCAATTTCACATTATTTTGGTGTGATCAGACTAAACTGTTGTTATAAATATCATTCAGACCATATCATAGATTCATGTAACTAATTTGTAGAACATCAAAACTACAATGAATTATGCTAGTGAATAAGAAAATTATAGTCTATTCGTCTTGGGGCTTGTCACAGAATCATTGCATGAAACCATCCTTGTAAGTGCATTGATCTTTGTTTCTTACAGCAAAGATATAAGATCTAAACAGAAGACATAAGAAACCAAACAGATTTGTCATCTATTTTTGTGAAGACTGTGCCTTAGTAGACTTTATCTTCATACAAAAATATCCTCTGTCACCAGTGCATTTCTTTAATTTCTTTCCTGGCTTTTCACCTGAGCTTCTATATAACTTTCTGAATTGTTGTGTGTTTCTATGGTCTTTAAGCTTCTAACATCTGGCCCATTTATATTTTGTATGTCTCCCGTGTGCCTGTGCATGCTCAATGAATTTGGATGTTTTTTCTCCTATTAATCAGCCAAGTATCAGTCCTTTTCAGCCAAGGCTCAGGGGGCTTAGGGAAGATTTTCCATCACTCGTACAATTTTCCAGCCATAGTGCAACTTTCTCTTGACACAATGCCTATTGGACAAAGGTAAGAGACTCTTGGGCTGGGGAGATGGCTCAGTAGAATAAGCACTTGCCTGGCAAGCGCAGGGTCCTGAGTTCAATCCCCAATACCACAAAAAATAAACAAATAAAATCAATCAATCAATAAATAAATAAAGTGTAAGACTCTTTGCTCTTCTATGATATATGTATATATTTTGGAAAAGTAATTACTTGTTGCAGGGTATATTCTACAATAAAATTTCATCAGAGCATTCTCTCATCTCTTTGTCTCTGTCTTACACATACAAACACTTGATTTATTTAAAAATTATCATTTTACATATAATAGGAAAATTGTGTTGTCATTAGTAGGATTACATTATTGATTACTTGGCAGTTTTAATGATAAAGTAAATGGAAAAAATGATATTTTACTAATCAATCCACACAGAAAAGAATATATCTCTATCTATCTATCTATCTATCTATCTATCTATCTATCTATCTACCTACCTATTTATCTATCTATTCTAGTGCATGTGTATTATAGATACCAGTATATTAGCAAGTCTGTTTAAAATAATTGAAATTAGAAATTCAATTGTTGCCTTATATTAATTGTATCTTTTGATTAAAAAATGTTTTATTTTTCTGTTTAATTCAGTATTTGGCATTCGGTAGGCACTTAAATATTCTTGTTTGTTTACCTGTTAGTTATATTAATACCTAATGCAATATCTTTGACAGAGCATTGGACTTAAAATTTAAAATACAATTTCAAATTTTGCTTAGCTACTATTTGCTGCATTGATGCCTTTCAACACTTAAAATTTCTGAAAGTTTTCTTATCTATAAACTAAGAATAAAAGAATATAGGCAGTGTGGTCACAATGATTAAAGAGTGCAATGCCTGTGAAAATTTCTAGCATAGCAAATGAAACAAGATACACTTTCTATAAATCTTTGTAAAGACTAACACAATAAACTGCTGAAGCTTAAATATTGTTTCATCATGAGCACAAGATGTCTCAAATTTCAAAAAATATTTTCCAATCTCAGGCCACCAACTCATAGCTGAATCCTAAAAATTATTTGAAGTTCAAAATAATGTTTTAATAAGTTGTTGGTGTAAACATCAAGGGTCAGAAAATGTTTTCATTTTTTATGAATTGTGAAATAAGATATCTACTAAAAGTGAGGTACAGTTTTCAATATTACAGATCACTGAATATTCTCTACTTTTATAATTACATATTATCTTAAAATCAGGAATATATAAATTATATGTAATAATAGTACAGAAAGTTGTAAATTCAGTAACTACTAGTTCAAATACATTCTCTTTATTAATTGAAATTTGTGAGCATAAAGTTAAAGACTAAACTGTTGTTATAAATATTCAGACCATGTCATAAACTCATAACTGACTTGTAGAACATAAAAACTGTGATGAATTACACTAGTGAATTAGAAAGATACAATCTATTCATTTGGGGGCTTGTCACATAATCATTGCATATGATACTATCCTTATAAGTGCATTGCTCTTTGTTTCTTAAGGACAAATATTTTATTAGGCTCTTAAAGACAAGAAGGCTCTTACAAGCAATGTGAACCTATTACAGCAATGTTGTGCAGTACACTGAAAAGAATATCACACAGGCAACCTATGCTATCACAAGGCACAAGACGAACTCCAAAGAGAACATTCAGAATCTTCAGGGACAATCTGTCATCCGTGGCCTAAGTAAAAATGTAATCTTCTAGAACATACCAATATCTTTTATGGTCTTTCAGACTTTAGCAGGTCACTTATATGAATGAGGTTTATTAGAAGTTTAAAGAGACCAACATACTGAGCACAATCAAGTCTACTCTCTTCCCTTTAAGACAGAGTTGGAATCTACAACCAGTCATTCCATCATATGAAGGAATAAGTTCCTGGCAAAATTTAGAATTCTAATTAGGGAACTAGGATGTGTCACTAACAACATATCCACTTCGGATGAAAAAAAATATTTTCATTAAGATGCTACTACTCTTTATATCTTATAAAAGAGATTGCACTACAATTACTTAATCTACTTGTGTAGCATTCTTACAATACTATTTTCCAGATTTGTAGCTTTTTTTGTGTGTGTGCAGTGGCAAAGAACGAGTTACATATCTAATGAAGCTCTTGTGGAATAACTAAGATAAAATAATGAAATTTTCTTCTTTACTGACATATGTCCATAAGGAATCTTTCTCAACATAATGAAGTATTAGCTTAATTTTCTGGGGTAATTCTATCCTAGAGGAAATCCAAATAACTTTTGTTATTAGAAACCTGAACAAAATCTTAATAAATATAAATAAGTTGGCATAGATGGGAGATTGTTGAATGAAAAAATAAAGATCAAAAATGATTGTCAGCCAGGGAGATAGCTCAGTAGAATAAGCACTTGCCTGGCAAGCACAAGGTCCTGAGTTCAAT